>CM043019.1:15703663-15893555 GCA_023690525.1 Holotrichia oblita | reverse complement strand
TTCAGCTTTGGTTTCTTCTTTTTCAAGATGGCAGTTAGTGGAGTAGCTGATTTAATTCAACAAAGGGAGGTACCTTTGTTTTCGAATTTTCCCATGTTTATCAAGCATTAACCAAGACTTATCTTTGAGTTTCAAGTATCCATATCTATATTTCCTTGTCAAAATTCAGGAATTTATTATCACGTCTGGAAAATGCATGAATACTCTAATGTATACCATCTCTTGTTTCGCTCTCTTAAAAGGTACAATGTGAGAAGTTGCATAGTTGCTTAACTTTTACACATGTTGAAGCAATATGTATGGCATTGCTATCTATCTGAAAATTACACAAGAATCGCCACTCTTTTGCTTTGTTTGTATCTTTATCCGACATTAAATACTGTTATGTTGGATGTCACTTCTCAGACCAAACAGAAACTGTATCTGAGCAGTACCAAGATTGTTGAAGATTGAATTTCTTACCTCCTTAGCATCTTTAGATATCCAGTTTAAAGTAAAATGTGTTCAGTATACCTGGAGTTGAGTAAAATAAATGTTTGCTCATATTGTGTACAATCTCTGAGTTAGTCAGAATTTCATTTACATAATCTATGAACTTTTGGCTTAACGGAATATCATGGTCAGCATCAAAGTCTTCCCGAAATACAACTTGAATATCATTCTGAACAAATCCTGCGTGGCGGAAATAATTCTGAATTCTTTCACCTGATATATTTATCCTTGCACTCCTCAATAAAGTTATCGCATCTAAAATTGAGATTGTTTGTTTGAACATTATTGTCCAGTTTTTGAATCATAGCGAGTAAGAGTTCCTTTCAAAAATTCTGTTTTAATGTCCAAATCATCCCTTGATCCATGGGTTACAGTATCAAGAAGTAAAATTTATATTTTAGCGATTTCTGATCACTTTTACTCATCGATCGCTCGATACTTTTCAAGTTCTCGTGCATTCAAATTTTGTTCTTTTGTCCTTCCGTTGTTTTAAGCAAAATCAACATATGAAATATATTTAGACGAAATAAAAATTGTACAATCCACATTTACACATTATTTATTTTATATATCGATTAGATTTACCCAATATAGCCATTTACTTCACACAATTTGCAACTATAAAGAAAGCAATATGCCACATAATAATTACTAAAAATTTTTACACACAATACTGCAAGCGTAACGAAAAGAGTTAGTTAGTAAAAGGCGGCCAAATTACAGAGGTGTTTTTTTTTTGTAAAAAAAATTACTTACATATTATATAATTTTTCTTGTATATATATATAAAGTAAATAATTAAAGTAAGAAAAGTGAGAATTGCAGAAACTTAACGAATATTTCAGTAGTTTATGTACATTATTAAAATCACTATTGGTAGATCATACTTTTGTAAATAAATAAAAATAAGGAGATAACTAACGGATCTGTCCAGATATAATAATATAAATAATAACTGCGTTAATAAATTATTACTGAACTGTCTGATATATAAATTATCATACAAATCCTCAAGATGAACATTATTATCTCTTAATTTTCATTTTCTAATGCTCTCATCTGATTATACTCTGCTTCTTCCCCTTTCTCTTTAATGCGCATTACATTATTTGTATATAGGTTTGATATTTGTTATAAATATACATACAGATATATAGGTATATAGTTAAAGCTAATGACGATTATAAGTTATAACGTGAATGTATTTTTTTACATTCAAAAAATGGTTACAAAATGGACACTTCTTGGAAAATTAATTATAATGTAATAATAATTTATTGAATAAAAAGAATTATTTTAAGTTACAAATATGTGCGTTTTTATTTCTAATTATCGCAGGTAGTAAAAAAAAAAACAAACGGCCTCTACATGACAGTTTTCATGTTTTATCCAAATACTACAATCGATTTATCATCCGTATACTAAAAACAAAACCGCAAGATCGTATATACTGACAGGCCATTGATAAATAATAAATATAGAATAAAACTAAAAATAATGGTCCCGAAATTGAGCCTTGTGGGGTACCCTTTCGTTTCGTATTAGTATTCGAGCACGTTTGAAAACTGAGATTCCAAGAAAGCACAGGAAGACGAGTTGGTACAGTTGGAGAAAAAGTATCCTGTCAGTGTGCGCAAAGAAGGAGTTTACTCAAACCCTACGGGAACTTTATTGTCCTAGTTTGCATACAAAAGAATGTGGTTCTTCTAACATACACTGGCAGAAAACTTTTCTCCAACTGTACGTTATTATTTTGTCACTGGTTACCTCATTATAATCTTCAAGTCTGACATCAAAAATAAGTAGGATCATGTAAATCTAACTATTTTAAAACTCGAGGACGTCGAAACATAACATATTCTAAAAAAATGTTTAATACTTCATAGTGGATAGTTTTTGTATATCAGAAAGCCTGAAGATCGATTTTGACATATGCATATGTCATTTGACCGCTATACAAATAACCTATTTGAAATTCGAGAACTGGTAAAACAACGTTAATCAAATTAGGTCTCGAAGTGCGGCTGTATATGTAGTTGATATCGAAATCTCATTTGGTTATATTTCTAACATTGTCATGTACCGGGTGTCCAATTTTCGATGGTTTTGAGGGGTATCTCACTTATTCGTAAAGATAGAGAGTTGCGGTTTTCGCATTACTGTGCTACTTTTTGTGAAACGAAAGATGCCGAACAAAATTTTTATAGCTCACTTCGTTTTCGAGATACAGGCATTTTGAAAAATATTGCATTTTGGAACCCCCACTCGTATCTCAGTTATCGTTTAACTTATCGAAAAGGTAAAAAATGTCTTTTTATGCAGTTTTTTACGTAGATTCCAGTGGCGTAGATAAATTTCCGCTGAAGACTGTAATTTTTTAGATATTAATCAAAGTTATGTTTTTTTAAATGAGACATCCTATATATTTTTTGATTGTTTGGTTAAGCTTTTTACAAGCTTTTCAAAAAATATATAACACTTTAGATATATTTGCATTTGAATGAAAATTCTCAATTAATAACTACATTCTGATACTATTCTGACATAAACCACCTAAAACTCGTAAATTGGACATAAGACGCAGTTGTTTTTTTATATTCGCCATGGCATACTAACAAAAAATTATATTTTTAATTTAAAATGCAAATATATCTAAAGTATTATATATTTTTGAAATGCTTGTAAAAAGCTTAACCAAACCGACAAAAAATATATAGGGTGTCCCATTTAAAAAAAACATAACTTTGACTAATATCTAAGAAATTACAGTCTTCAGTGGAAATCTATCTACGCCACTGGAGTCTACGTAAAAAACTGCATAAGATACATTTTTTATCTTTTCGATAAGTTAAACGATAACTGAGATACGAGGAAGGTTCCAAAATGCAATATTTTCAAAATCACCCTGTATCTCGAAAACGAAGTGAGCTATGAAAATTTTGTTCGCGGCATCTTTCGTTTCACAAAAAGTAGCACAGTAACGCGAAAACCATAACTCTCTATCTTTACGAATAAGTGAGATACCCCCAAAACCATCGAAAATTGGACACCCGGTACATTACTGACTGCAGCAGGTTAATGAAACATCTGTCCTACTTTATATTATCTTTATCTTTTAAAGTATCTTGACTAATAATTTTAGAAATCTATGTCGTTACTATTAGACGCAGCAATTTGTGACGTAGGGCTCTTTTTTCGCGATTCCAACTCTAACTATACCTTATTTCAAAAAGAGAGAGACAAAATTCTGAACAAACCCAAATGATTGTTGTTTCTTATCGGTTGAAAGCAGGACAAAATCACATTATGCAACGTTCTGTTATTTCTGTTCATTGTCAAACATTCTGACATTGCTTATACCACAGCTATATTTAAATTTGGAAGCCAGTAACGGAGTACTGGTAAAACTAAAATAGTATTAATGCTTGATGCTCTAAATAATCTTAGGCAAGATGAAAAAGCCCAGTTATAGATTGATTAAGTTCTTTATTGAAGTGTCAAATTTTCATTCGCGAAATGTTCTATTGTTATTTAAGTTGTCCCGAAGAAGTTCGCATTCCCGAACGAAAATTTGACACTTCAATAAGGAACTTAATCAATAACTGGGCTTTTTCATCTTGCCTAAAATTATTTGGAGTATTACGCGTTAATACTATTTTAGCTATATTTAAACTTTACTATAATTATTACTCTACTAATTTGGACTGAGGCGGATCTGTTCAGAATTTTGTCTCTCTCTTTTTAAAATAAGGTATAGATAAACATGTTTGTCCTTTCTACAACAATCAGCGAGATAATTATTTTGAGACACCTTTTGGAATTACGATGGTGACATACTGACAATTAGTAATTAATGTCAATTATACTCGGCAAACAAGATGACATTACTTTGATGACATTTTTTCGCATTAACATCATCAGCATCATACTGACAAAAACGACGAAATTATGTCACCCACAAAAAAGGTACTATTGGTCATGAGCTCTAAAGTTGACCGTTTTCGAGAAAAATCAACTTTTATGTTGTTAACGTTTGCTTTTCTTACTTGTTCTAATGCTTTAGTAAAATAAAACTTTTATTTCAAAAAATTTACCACGTTTTTCAACATAAAAGTTGATTTTTCTCGAAAACGGTCAAATTTAGAGCTCATGACCAACAGTAACCTTTTTTGTGCAGAAAACATTGGCGGTTCAAATGGACGTCTCAAAACCGTACTTTTTCCAGTGGCGTAGAACTTGGGGAGAAAAACAACCACTACCCCTTCAAAATCTTCACCAATTATGACTTAAAAAAAAAAATTTCTCGCATACAACTTAGCTTATTATAAGTAGAAAATGATTACAAAAGCTGTTTTCTTTACGATAAACGGTTCTGGAGATATTTCCAAAAAACGAATTTTTTATTAAATTTCAACACCCTGTATCTCGAAAATGGTGCATTTTAGAGAGTAAGTTGATAGTAACTTTTTTTCAAATTTTTGGACAAGGTATCACATCCTGAAGTCCTGCGCATATATTATGAAACACCCTATATAATCATTGGGCATCATCAATAGTTTCAATCAATCTCGTCAAGATCCAGTTTTATTGTTTTAGTACGAATACAAACGTTTGTAAAAAAACGTCAACAAAACGTTCTTGACGTTTCTAATTCTCAAGTATCACTGCGTTAGCGTGACTGACATTTCTAACTCATGACAGATTAATAATTGAGTGATGTCAACAAAGAAATGCGAAAAAATGGTGTAAACAAACTCGTAATAAAAGCAGTTTTACTAAACTCATACAGCTTTAAGTTACTCGCTCGCTCCGTTCGCTCGTACCCGTACTCAAACGCTATATTTGTTAGGAAAACATTGCTTTTCTATATTTGTTGTATAATATACTATATAACGTCTGACACGTTTTTGACGGTACGAAAAAGATATCGTCGATATGGTGTATACCTTATTTCAAAAAGAGAGAGAGAGAGGCAACATTCTAAACAGAGCCCCAGCCCAAAGTACAAGATGGAATTTGCAAAATAAATTTATGTGACATTCTCTGGTAAGTAAGGTAAAAGAAAAATAGATAAATTAACGTAATAATTATAGTAAAACTTTATTACATAAACAGCTGTGGTATAAACAATGTCAGAATATTTGACAATGTACAACAATAACAAAACGTTGCATAATGTGATTTTGCCTTGCTTTCAGCCAATAAGAAACAACTGTCATTTGGGTCTGTTCAGAATTTTGTCTTTCTCTTATTGAAATAAGGTATAATCACACAAAGATGCTTCTCCTGTCCATGACAGCCAACAAGATAACTATTTTGACGCAATTTCTGATATTGTGGTGATGTCATACTGACAGACAAAAATGACGTCATAACTAATCATTTTCTTGTGTATAACACTTAATAGTGAAGTTCTTCACTGAATCTCTTGGTGCAGAAGTAGAATACTAAACACTTCAACTCACTAAACACCAAAAACTTTTAACTAAAAGCCGCCACGTTTCGAAAAGTTTTGGTGGTTAAAGTTGTCATTATAACTAAATGTATTTTGGCGAAAACAAAGAACCATTAAATAATTTAATACATTAATATAACCTAAAATCCGGGATTTTAGGTTATTAAGGATTAGAATAAACAATAGTTTTTAGACGACGTGACAAACAATTAAAAGTGACGTCACACAACTTTGATAATTATACATGTCACTACCAAATCGGACGGCATATTTTCGTTCTACGACATAATGAATGCTAAAATTACGTCACTTTGCTATCTGAGTGGGATACTCTTACTAAACAAGAATCCATACGCCTAAAAATGACGTCGTATTGTTTGCTTGGTTTGTGTACCTGAATATTTATGCTCTAATACTACAGCTATATTATATCACTTATAAATGATGTTGCAGGGATGTCAACAGCGTTACATCAAATGAATATCAGAATTAAAACATCTCCTAGATATCATATCCTGCACAAGATGAAGCAAATTTTTAATTAAAATTATATCGGTATTTTGTGTAATCTCTGAATCAGAATCATCATCGCAATAATTATCATTGATCACCATTTTTTTTTAATTTTAGATAAGATGAACATAGTTTTGACCACACTTTTAATATTTTCAACTGAACAATATCACCGAGCTCTATAGTGGTACAAATAACTGTTGTTCTATTAGTATTTCATACAAATTTCAAACTTTGTCAATCCAAAAATAAGTATAACCAACGAAGTGTAAAATTTAATATTAAAAAAAAAACAACACAATGCAGGAAGTCGTGCCAAGAATAGTTTGGCAAATTGAAAATCTTTAATCCGGTATAAACAGCAAGTGAAGAAAATTATGCATTTCACCGGCTTGCAGCGTTGCCAACACTCACAAGAATATCGATTAATTTCGCTATTGATAGATTATGGATCTATTTTGAACGCATTCAAGAGATGTGTGTTTGTTTTCTCCGCTAAATTAATTATATCGAAGGCGCTAACCACATCAGAAGTATTTTCGCAGCTGTTTTAATTCTTTGAGGTCCAGCCCTCTACACACTACATCTATTTCGGTGATGAATGATGAATCTCTCAGTATTCCATTAACTAAGCTTGCAGTTCGAGTTTGTTGCGATTTACGCTGATTCATTAATTTATTGTAGTTTTCGAAAAAATTTCTGCGGTGTTTTTGTTTATTAAATGTGAAGTTTTAAAAATTTTAGTGCTGTTTAAAAAGTTTTTTGTTAGAACAAAATGGAATCGTGGGGTAACTTGGATATAACATCAGCAATTACAAGGGATGATTTAAACAGTAGCTTCAGAAGGAGTAAAGCAATGGTGAGTTTAATTTTATTTCGTATTACATAATAGCGACAATTTTTTACTGATTTTTTTTTTCGAGTTTTGGGTTCAAATTTACATTTTCGTTGAGCGATTTAATTGAATTTAAACCCATTTCAAAATTTACCGCGTTTCCAAAAAACCGGCGTTGGATTGGCGAATATTTCAAACATAATCTAGCAAGCTGTGCCTGAATTATTTGTAGTTATTTTAAGATCGTACCCGTCCAGCTGGTACATTATAAAATTTATATGACCAAGATGTAAATTGGAATGTTTTTACTCGCATTAAAATAGAAATAAAAATTGTGCGCGATCGATTCGATTTGAGAAACTAAATAATAGAAGTTTTGTGTCTATTTTCTTTTGTGTTTATTTTTCTTGTGGCTGTACATTAAAATACCGAAGCTTTCGTTAAAATGGATGTTTCGCCTGACGTTTGGGGCCAATTAGCGCTGGAAGCTTCTCAAGTCTATTTAACGGAAGGTGCTACTGCCAGAAGTCCATTCGCCAATACGGTAATGCCATTTGTTTAAAACGCATCTTAAATCTTCAGATCGGATTTAAAAATAAAATTAATTAACGTCTGAATTGTGTCTATCTCCCTGGGGCATTTCTAAAATGTGTTCTAATTTTAGTTACTACGTTTAATGGCCCACTTATACAGTTTATGTACATGCAGTCAAACAAGATAATACAACGTAATTATTCCCCTTTAATAAAGTCAAGATTTGATGATAATAAAATCATATAATATTTACGAGCATGTTTTCTTGTGAAATTAAATATAAATATTATTATAATATAAAAACATTATTCCTAATTTCCACCTTCCTCCATAATACAGACTTTTATATTTTGTTTATTAGCTGAATTAGTTGAAATGAAAGTTAAATTTACAATCCGCTTTTAATTGCAGATTAAAATGTGGAAGGTTATGTTATATTTAAAATCTTTAGAAACTGTTATGTTGTCAGTCTTATAGAAGGACAGCGCGAATTTACAAAAATACAAAGGATTTGCATTGTAAAATGATTCCCGGCGATCTGTCATATGAAATGTCAATCATCGCTGTCAAATTGACAGATAACCTACATTGATATGTATTTGCATCATAATAACTTCCAAAAGCTGCGATTGGTCATTTTAGTTGAAATTTTATTATTCATTACTAAAGACCGCAAGAATTGTTTCGCTTCCAGCGGCAGTACATCGGGGGCGTTAACGTCGCGCGCCTATCGTACGAGTATATATGTAGTGAAATATGTAGTTCGTAGACAGTCATCGTACGGTATTGTTGCATGATCATGCATTGCGAAGTACGCGTACCTATAATTCGGTTGCAACGCATTTAAAATGTCGAAAGTTCGTGAAAATGCTTCAACGTGTTTGTTTGCTAATATGGTAAGATTGTATATTGTGTCTGTGTTTTCATTAATTCTGGTATAAAGTTTCTCTAAATAACGTCCATTTTTTATTTCGGTAAAGCCGATAGAGTTACGCCCCTGCTGAGCAACCACATTTGCGGTATTTATTCAATTACTGATTGTTTTCAAACGTCGCAACTGATTTTCCCACGCTGGAAAACATGGTTAAAGACAGCATTTCACTTCTGCATTTTCAAGCAATTACAAGTCTGTTGTTTTACAATTTGATCCTGAAAGAAAGTAAAAAAACGTCTACCATAATCACCATTGTCGCGATAACTCAACAATATTAACATAATTGGATTCTTCCACGTTGCAACCAAAAAAAAAAAAGATCTAAAAACCTAAGTAACACATCGATGTCCATATGACGTCATATTTTAATGAGTTTTACTACAGATTACGGAATATAATTTTGTAAATGTTATATCTATACTTACGTATATAGTTTGCCGTACAGGCCATCAACCACGTCATATTGACGTTTAACGGAAGGCGTTGAATTAGCGATTTGTCAGGTACGTCAAAAAGCTGTCGAAAAATAAATGCATTTGTCACGTTATTAGTTGATCATTTAACGTCCGCGACCAATAAGTACCTAAAAGTGACGTCAATATGACGCATTGGTGCTAGTGTTCCATTTATATAAAAACTAGCTGGCCCAGCAGACTTCGTTCTGCTTAGAAAAGTATTGATATAGATATTTAATGTTTTATTGTTATGGGTACCACCCCCCGTGTCCCGCCCGTCCGGTACCACCCCCCGTGTTCCGCCCGTCCGGTTACACCCCCGTGTCTCGCCCGTCCCGTGCCACCCCCCGTGTCCCACCCGTCCCGTACCACCCTCTTTCCCGCCGGTCCCGTACCACACCCCGTGTCCCACCCGTCCCGTACCACCCCCCGTGTCCCGCCTGTCGCGTACCACCCCCCGTGACCCGCAAAATAATTGTCGCAAAAAATTGTCAAAAAAAAAATGTTCACGACGTAAGTCGTCATCTATCATAAAGATGGCGTCGTAAAATCCCTCCATACAAAATGTATGGGAAAATGAATTTTCTTGATAATTTTTTTTTTCGGGGATATTTAGGGAATGTTCTTGGGTATTCTTCTTGTTTGGCCGGAGACCAGTCCGAATTGGTGCGAATCATCGAAATCGGTCCAGGCGTTCTTGAGTTATAAGATTAGTAACTAACGGCTTGTTTGTAGGAATGACATCTTGTTGACCGAAAAATGATATCTTGTCTGTGAGCATAGATGCAAGTTCTTTCCTGAATCATCTCAGGTAGCACAGTGACGACACTTTTACGTAATAAAACTTGGTCATCGGTTACGTCCGTATAACCTTAAATATGACGTCTAAATGACGGTAGGATCACGTGATTATGTTACAGTCTAGTCACGTGAAATTTAGGCGTGTTCAGAATGACGTTATTTCGCTGTCAGCTTTGGATACATATTGTTTACACGGTAACTACAGTAATGAATAAAACAAACTCTAAATACTTTAAAATATTTATTAAAATTAAAAAAATTACCATTTCCATATATGTAGATATAGAGAATTTTTCGCCATTCTCCGCTGGCCACACAATCTTGAACTACACCGACATAACCTACAATTTTACGCACAATGTTGCATATTTCATTTCTTAAGTTTCGGCATTTCTTCGTCGCCAAAGTGATGTCCTTATACCGTAACATTTTGGTGATCTGACGCCTTTTGGGAAAAATGCCCAATTAGTAACGTCGATGTGACGTGAGCGTGCTACCTGGGATTATAAGAGTCATATTTATAGTTCGTGCTTGAGGTTGTGTCGATGCTTGAGCACGCAATTTTGACGTAAATGTCATTACAAATCTGTCACGTGCTCAAGCATCGACACAACCTCAAGCACAGACTGTAAATATGACCCTAAATCTATTAGTGTAGTTCCAGTGATGACCTGCAACGCTGCCAAAGACACGGTTCTGTTTATGCAGACGATAGTCGCAATAGTATATTCCTTTGTGTTTATGCCTGGTGCCATATAGTATTATGTTGTAAATCGCGCCACTTAGAACTGCCCGTTTGCCACTGCTAGGTCCTTACTGCTAAGTCTGAATACTTTCTTTTCTGCCTTGCTCGCCACTTCCACGATGTACGCTCCAAAAGACACTCTCTCATCAATGATAATTCCAAGCTAGCCTAATCTTGGCAGGATGTACTTCAACTCCTTGCGACGCGAAGACGATATGGTGTCTCCTTCTTTGACACTTGGCTATTATGGCGTTTATTTTGTTTGGCGCGAATGTCAACCCCTGCTCAGCCGCTGATCCGTTCCAGGAATATAATGTAGAGTGGTCCTCAACCCCCACTACGAGAGCTAGGTCAATAATGTACCCAACGCAATTTGCGCCCCTATTGAGCTTTCGCCCCAGTATTCCATCGTACAAAACATTTTAGAGAACTAGGCCCAATACAGACTCCTGCGGTACCTCTCTTCACGAATTCCTCTTTCTCTATCATCACTCTCCTATCTTTCAGATAGCTCGAGACGAAATTAACCAGGCAAGTGGCTATATTACTGCCGGGAATCGGAAAACTCCCCGAAAACAATTTACCGACGAAAAAGTCTCCGACTACAATTCCCCAACAGGAAAATTCCCCGACAATAACAAATTTTCCTTCTCACTTTATCTCGGCTTAGAACGAGTAGCATTACACTAGCGTGTTTTTTTTTTGTTTTTTTCTATAATAGAAGGTTTTTGTTCTCTTTTTTGTTTTTATATAATAGTAATAATAACAACAATAATCGAAAAGGATGTGCTCTTATGTACAAGGGCTACTATTTTTATTGTCTTTAATAAATAAGGTTGTGGGCTATACCACGCAAGTAATCGAAAAGATTCAAAAGAATACCAAGCTCTTTAAATAAAATATAAGTCACGAATTGCACCTGCAGCGGTGAGATCATCTTAAGATCAGCATTAGATCATAATTCTAAGATTTTTACTAGAATATAGGTTTTGCTTAGTTAAGGTATTTTTATGATATAAAAACGTGTAATTAGAAAGTAAGTATAGTCGTGAAATTTTCCATTCGTTCCAATTGTTTGTCGGGGAATTTTCCTGCCGGGGAATTGTTTGTCGGGGAATTATAGTCGGGGAATTTTCCTAGATCCATTGCTGCCTCGCAGTTCCTTGATAATTATAGACTGTGGCAGGCCGAATTAAAGGCGTTTCTTACATCTATTGCCTTTGTATTCCTTGGTAGTTTCCATTACCCCCGCTACTGCTTGTATCGTAAATCGTCCTTGTCGAAAACCATATTGATATTCATGGAATCCTCCCTTCATTTCCAGATCATTTAATAACCTTTGTTTAATAAGCGTAGCTAAGGTTCATATTTATAGTCCGTGTGCTTGCGGTTGTGTCGAAGCTTGAGCACGCGATTTTGACGTAAATATCATTACAAATCTGTCAAAATCACGTGCTCAAGCAGCGACTCAACCTCAAGCACTATAAATATGATCCCAAGGGTGTTAAACAAGTAACGTGGTGTATAAGAGCTTGCCACTTCCGGAGGCGTTCCACTCTTGAGGATAAGAACCGCTTTTTGGTCCTTTTCCATTCTTCAGGGAGTTTTTGTTCAATCAATAAGCTGTTCATGACCTCCATTGGACTCAGTTTGTAGTGATCTTTATCACTTCGGACGGGTTTCCATCTGGGCCAGGAGATCTTCCGCTCTTGGTCTTCATAGCTGGCCTTTTAACCTCGTCCTCAGATAATGGTTTGACATTTGACATGGTTTGACATTTGACACGGTAAGTCCCTGCATCCAGTTGTCCATGGGATGCGGGAACAAATCAGCAATGATTCGTCTTTTTCTCCTAGACATATTTCGTAGGATGTTAGACAGCTCGCTCGTTTCATTACAACCTTGTAAGCACCCCCCTCCCACCTTCCCTCTCCCCATACGTCATTATCCAATTCTTGGCAGAGCTGTTTCCAAAATTTCTTTTTGGTTGTTTTAATTAATTTATCCAGATCCGTTCTCTTGTCCATATACATCCCTTAACGTCGTTCATTAACCACAATGATTTATAAATCAAAGATCTTCCCAACGTTTCTTGTTTATTCCAACCATCTTCACCATAGCGATTGTTGTCATGTGACACCTACCACACGTTAAAAAAAAAGTAGTATTGGAAATTACCTACAACACAGTACCGTAAAGTGGGTCACTGCATCAAAAATCTCGATTTGCATTTAATCATTAACAGACTGTACATTTGTACAAAGATGAACTAATTTAATTTCAAAAACAAAACAGCTTTACTCTTATCTCCTGCAAATATTGTATCGCCAATTTTCAAATTCCAAATTTGTTGTTGTTCATCTGTGTGTATCACTCAACTTAATCTTACAAAGAAATCAGATCATTATTTTAACAGTAAGACAATTTTGACGGATTATAAATGATTCTTTTTGTTATTTTAGTAACATGTCTCGCTTAATTATGTATTGAATATGTCTCGCAAGTAAACCGTTACCATTACTAATGCCAAGAGCCAAGATTGAACAGCTGGTTCGTAAATAAGAAATCAGTTTGTTTTATGGAACACTATTTATATTCATTAATGTATGTACTTACTATACATGTATCATATCTTACAAAATTTTAAATTAAGTGTCGCAAATCGACCATAATGCATTCATAACGTAAAGTATTTATGATTAAGCATTTCAGAGTGCGTAGTAAATGCTTTTTAAATATCAGACCTATAAACGTCGATCCTAACTCTACGCTAACTTCTAATTTTTTGCTTACAGACTATAGAGAAGCTCCCGGATAAAGTCATCCTGGAAATCTTCAGCTATTTAACACACAGGGAAATATCAAAGTTGGCGAGAGTTTGTAAAAAGTGGCGACTGATAGCTTACAACACGAAATTATGGAAAAACGTCTCGTTACGCCCGGAAATTTCCGGCTTACACGTTGGATCCCTTGAAACCCTTCTAGCACTAATTAGTATAAGATTCGGACCGTCACTACGCTACATCGAGTTACCAATAGAATTAATCACTCACACGGTACTTCACGAATTAGCAAACAAATGTCCCAATCTGACTCATATGCTGTTAGACTTTTCTACGGCCATGCAACTGCACGATTTCAGCGAATTGCACGCCTTCCCTACAAAATTAAAATACTTGTGCATCTGTTTATCTGAGGTCATCTTCATGGAAGGTTTCATGAGGAAAATCTATAATTTCATCAACGGTTTGGAGATCCTCCATTTGATCGGGACATACGAGAAAGTCGAAGAGGAAGAGGAAGAAATTTATGAAGTTATTAACGTTCATAAATTGAAATCGGCGACTCCAAATTTGCGGGTTATTAATCTGTATGGGATTAATTTTGTTGATGACAGTCATATTGATGCGTTCAGCTCTAACTGTATTCAGGTAAGTTTTAATTGCTACTACTGCAACAACTTTGTTATTATGTGTGGTAGCCCATGTTCTTTGGTTATTCCTTGAACTTTGCGCATTTTATAATAGCTACAGACGTCACAGTAACGTTATTTATTAGTCATCTTTTCCATTTCTTTCCGTTGAAAACTAAATAAGTCCCTAAAAGTGACGTCAATATGACGCATTGCTGCTAGTGTTCCATTTATATAAAAACTAGCTGGCCCAGCAGACTTCGTTCTGCTTAGAAAAGTATTGATTTAGATATTTAATGTTTTATTGTTATGGGTACCACCCCCCGTGTCCCGCCCGTCCGGTACCACCCGTCCCGTACCACCCTCTTTCCCGCCGGTCTCGTACCACACCCCGTGTCCCACCCGTCCCGTACCACCCTCCGTGTCCCGCCTGTCGCGTACCACCTCCCGTGACCCGCAACTTTGTTATTGTGTGTGGTAGCCCATGTTCTTTGATTATTCCTTGAACTTTGCGCACTTTGTAATAGCTACAGACGTCACAGTAACGTTATTTATTAGTCATCTTTTCCAAGAAACGTCATAAACACATCATTTTGGCGACAGAAAGTGCTGTCAGCTTTTTTATACGAATTTCATACGTTTTCTGAATTAAATTTCCGTAAATTTAGTGCAACAGCTCCGTATTGACATTGCTAGCATACATTGAAGTAATTAACGAAACGATAGAGAATGATAAACAGTTCTTAATTGTAAAAAACTCTTTGTGCGGGTACCTACTGGATAAACTCTTATTTAATACAAGAATCCTACCCACTTAGCAAACTGACGTAATTTTGACGTCAAAATTTGTGGTCAATTACGTCGGGCGGCGAAAAATATGCTGTCAAACCGGTGTAGTACTGACATATAATTAACGCAGAAAGTCTCATCGCCACTAACAAGATTTTACATTGATGATTGATGTAAACAATCTTTGCATTCACGACGTATACATATAAATTGTATTTTTCTACACCCGTCAATGCAAGCAAATATTTTATTTTAAAAATATAAGCGTCTCGGCAGGGATTCGAACCATGAACCTTCCGCTCACCGGGCGGATGTGCTGCCAATTGCGCCAACATGTCTCAGTGTTTTTTGACGTATACATATAAATTGTATTTTTCTACGCCCGTTAAAGCAAGCAAATATTTTATTTCAGGATTGCATATACGAGGCCTTTACTAACTCCTTGTGATGGTATTTTAGGTGTTCGAACTATGTCTCCGTTGGCACAACTGGCAGCGCATCCACCCGGTAGTTCTCGTCCGATCGCGCTGTCATTCGTATCGTTGACAAACATTGCATTGAAAATCGCTCGATATCTAGTTCTTTTGCCTGTTGCACTTGTGTTATTGTTTCCGTTGAACTATTTTTCCGTTAATATATCGTTGTTCGCGCGTTATTTGATAGTTTTTAGTGTTTTTATACGCTTTTTCTCCGCTTTAATTTCTGACATTTCACGTTTGACGTTTCTAATTTTTTGGATTCTTTTATACATTCATAAAGAGTTTTTACGAGGTGTTGGACCGTCCTGAAGCCCCGCAAATTGGTACAGCCTTCATCCGGAACTTGTTTCGATCCATCCCGGTCATCAGCAGGTTTGCAAAGCTGTTTTAAGAGATGTAAAAGTAATGACAATTCCGAGCTGTCAATTATAGTAAAGATTTACTGAAAAGAATGGATTTTTCCGAAAATTCAGAGATAGTAAATGGGAAAGTGGAAACTGGATTCATGTTCTCGACTCAGGGTTCAGTGATGGAGAGCCAAGAATCGCATATTTCTGAGACGCCGTTGATGTTTCGAACAGATATGGAGTCCTGTCTGATGTCGTTCAAAAAACGAAAATGGACACGTCCCAACCACAGAGCGAGCAGTCCCAAGAATTCAATAAGCAGGACAAGGATACAGAGAAGGGTCCTAAACCACCGCCGATATGTTTTGTATCCAAGTTGGGACCATGCAACATCAAACTGTTTCTTGAAGGTGACATGTTGTGTGAAATGTACGGCCAACCACCGCTCATATGAATGCACCAAAGATAGAGAGCCCCCGGCAAAATGTTGTAATTGTGGGAAAGAACACCCTGCGTCGAGCCTCAAATGCGAAGTCTACATAAAGCAATTGGAAATAAAAAAATCAAAGGCTGGCAAAGAACAAGCTAGTAGCCGGAAGCAAGAATGTCAGGAAAGCAGCATTTGTGGATGCCCCATTACCTGCCATAAATGCGTGGAATCCAAAGGCTGGAGATATTGCGAAGAATGCCCAACCAGAGAGGATGCGACGTGGAAATTTCCCATCATTACCGGGTAGCAGTGCTAGGCGTGTGGAGGAAGACACAAGAGTGAATTATGCTAAGGATGCGCTGGTTAGCCAGTGTTTTACACGAGTTAAAGGCTGCCATGCAGAAGTGGAAGACCGTTGTGGATTATGCAATTACAGTTGAAGAATTCAACAGCAAATATTCGCACAAGCTACAATGCCAATAAATTGTTGTGGAATTGCGACGGAGCTGGAAAAAAGCTGCAAGAATTAACAGATTACCTGCAGAGAAATAACGTACAGATTGCTTTCTTGGTGGAGACTCGACTTGGTAGGAATTACGCCTACCAAGTCAAGGAAAAGCATGGCTTTAATGCACACGGCGGCGTTGCTATTTTAATAAGAAGCGATATAGCGAATCCAAGATGGTCATCCGGCCTTGAACGACATCCAGGCTATAGCTGTAAGGCTTAAGCATAATATGGTAATGGCAGGATATTACAACAGCCCCCAGCAAAAGTTACAACACCAGCAACTGGACAAGCTCTTTTCACTGTCCAGAAAGGTAATAGTAGCGGAGGAGGTACTTACCACAAACATGGAAGAAAGTTCTTGTCACGCCGGTGCCGAAGCCTGAAAAGGACAGGACCAGATCAACCAGCTGTAGACCTATTTCATTACCACCCACGAGTGTTACTGGAGCATATCAATGAACACGCTCTGGGCAAGAAGGTAATACCGGACCATCAATTTGGCGTTAGACCAGCACACTCTGCTGCTCATTCAGTGGTGAAGGTAGTAATGGACGCTAGAACGTTTAATAGCAGGCAACATACTGCCTTTATGCTGGTTGATCTGGAGAAGGATTTTGATAAAGTTTGGGTGGAAGGCCTGTTGTACAAAATGATTTCGCTGGAATATGCAGCGGCTTTAATTCACCTGATCAACAGCTACATGTCAAGCAGAGGCTTCTCAGTTAGAGTAAACTCCGCAGTCTCTAGCAGGATGAATATTGAAACAGGAGTTCCTCAGGGATCTGTGCTTGGACCAGTTCTATTTAACATCTACACGAGTGATATTCCCACTTTCCCACGTACGAAGATTTCCACGTTTACAGACGATATGGTGGTATACGCTCATTCATTTTCTGCCGTTTCTGCGATGCAAAAACTGCAAAACTTTTTGCCGACGTATGAGCGATATTGTTATCTTTTTTCCCCCAAAATTTTATTAAAATATGTATAATATCATCTATGTAGCATTTTACATAAATTAGTTATGTAAGGTTTTACGATTTTTGCTGTAACTTATTCTATAAAACAATAAACGTCTTCTCTCTCTCTCTCTCTCTCTCTCTCTCTCTCTCTCTCTCTCTCTCTCTCTCTCTCTCTCTCTCTCTCTCTCTGTCTCTCATCTGCCCGGTGAACGGATAGTTCATGGTTCGAATCACAAATCACTTAAAATAGATGTTCAACTCTATTGAATCAGCTGATAGAAAAAGTTGCGGGGCAAGGGGCCGGCTGCCACGATCGGGGGAGGAAATAAATTAGGCGCAAAGGAGTAGGCAACCAGCATTACTAATCTGTATGTAATTTGCATAAGATCTAGTTGTATATTTTTATTCACGAAAATAGCTTTCTTTCTACTGGCGGTTTTTGATCGATTAACGAACAATTTTATGCCAGTTTTTTATGTGTTTATTAACAAATAAAAGCAGAGGTATAAAATTAATAACGACGTAAACACATGACACTTTGACAAAAATGGATGAACGAATACAATCGCGCATGTGCATTGGAATTTGGAATATTTTAGGAAATGGATATAAAGATAATTTCTTGTCGCTATCGCCGCTGTTTTGACTTGCAACCCACTAAACAGACATCCCGTTCCGTCTCCTGGAAACTCCCTCCCTCCCCCCTCCTATAGGCAAAATCGTTAGTATTAAGTTGAACATCTATTTTAAGTGATTTGAGGTTCGAATCCCTGACGAGACGCTTATATTTTTAAAATAAAATATATGCTTGCATTGACGGGTAGTATAGATAAATACAATTTATAATCTTAGGATTCATATTTTTTATAATAATATAATAACGCGAATTCATTTTTATTTCAGTTAGAGTGTTTAGCAGTCAATTATTGCTCCAAAGTTACAGGATCAACGTTGAAAACCTTATTTCAACGTAGCAGAAGACTAACTTGCCTACTTATGAACGGAACTAGTAAACAATCATTTAGTACCAACTTTAAAACTGTAATTCCACTAATTTCGAATTTCTAGGTCTTCGAAGTGAATACCTATTACAAGTCGAATGGGAGAAATGTAATTTACAAGAATTGGACATTACGGCAACGGATCTAAATACCGAATGTCTCTCAGATATGTTAACAAGATTGCCAGGATTAAGATTTTTGAGCGCTGGCCAACTGAACGGTTTCAACGATCAAGTTCTGAAGGCGTGGATGGAACACGGGAACCCCAGAAATTTGGTAAAATAAAATCATGATAATTTATTTGTTTTAACCGTAATTTTATTTTGACAGATAGCGTTAGATTTGGATAGTTCCGACAATCTTTCAGAGGAAGCCATCTACAAATTTATCTCGAAATATGGTAATCAATTATGGGGGTTGGTATTATCTGGGATGCCTCATATCACCGATTCGCTTTGTACCTCAATTTTACCTATTTTAAAGAATGTTAAGTCAGTATTATTTTCTACAAGAAATACAGAATTTTTCATATAATAATTATGTTTGACAGGATATTAGTGGTGGGAACTCAAGAAAGATTAGGAGTGAACATACTCGTAGATCAACTCATAGATAGCGTAGCCAACCATTGCCCGAGCGTTGAAAGGATAGAATTAAAATGGGATCCCGAAAATTTGCGTTTCTCCGATAAAAGTCAAAAGGCCATCGATACTATGCGAGTGAAATGTTTAAAATTAAAATGTCTCGTATTAAGGTAATCATATTTAAATAATCAACTTGAAAATTGACTAATTTAATTTTTTATTAATTTCAGTGACGGTCGATATTATGAAATTGTCAAAGCTAATTTTGAGAGAGCTGATCGTTTGACAGTTGTGAGAACAATAACCAATTGTAGCGTTTCCAATTATTACCTGTTATCGAATTATAAAGATCTTATATTCAACTGATATTTTTTTGATAAAAATATATTTTATTTTGTTGCTAATGTTGTCTTTTTTTGTTTAATTCTCGCAGGTATAATAAAAATCAAACAAAAATCTATTTTGTTTTGCAAACTCTTACATCAAATCACATTTCAAAACAAGTATATACAAGGTATATTTAATTGGTTTAAAATCGAGAGAACAATATTTAATCTTCACATAATAACTATTATGTTACATACCTGTCTCATCAATGTACTGGTACAGACTGAGCCAATAAGTTTGAGGACAAGTTGAATTTCCCTCCACTTTTCATTCTCTTTAAATTGGCCAACCTGTCGTAAACTCATAGGCGTCTCAACGAAAATTTCAAAACGGCTGCTAAGGTTACAGTATTAAGAAAATATTTATACAACTTGACTGTTTGTTTTGAAAAAAAAAACCAATTCTAATAAAATTAACAAAAACACTCAAAAAGTGCAGAAGAAACTGAAGGAAAACCGGATAGAACAAAATTATTTATAACAACGCCAAATACGAGCCAACTATGACATACGTTTCCGAACGTCATTGTGACCAACCTAAGATATCAAATAAAAAGCGGGAAATTCAACTTGTCCTTAAACTTATTAGCTCATTCTGTACAGTGCCATCGTAAATTAGTGAGGATAGTTTGAATTTACCGCCACAGTTTTTAAAGCGTTTTAAATTTTGAGTGTCTATCATGCAAATATTATTATCAAATGTTGTAGTTGCCCGTTGGTAGCGTCTTTTTTGAGTTCTTTTATTATTTTTATTTCTATTTACTTCAGTCATCTATCAAAAATGATTCTTTTTATAATCCATTCATTTTAAGAAAACTAGTTAGCACTGAGATCGGCGACCGTATCACACCGAAAAATTCAGTCATCTAAATGTCATATAAACACATACAATAAACATTTTGTGATAAATTTCTTCTTAATTGCAAATATAAATTGTAGGCCATTTGCTTTTGTCTACTAACTATAAATACGTTTTCCTTGAGGATTCTTTGATGACGAACCAGCAGGAATGTTAACATTTCGACCAACTACCCCATCGTCACCCATGCTTGTACCAAATCTAAATGCTACATGCTAAATACGAAAACAGTGTCTGATTTGGGCTAAAGGGCTGTGTTTGGCCAAAAAATCTAAAAATAGCACCTAGGACAAACGCTTCGATTCCGGATAGGAGCACTTTGACCCCGGTTTTTGTAGTTAAGCGACGCGAAATCCCACGACTATTTCTCTATTTGATAGCAAATTTACTCAGCTTTCAGAGTATATGTAGGTTGTATTTAAAAATGTTTCTCCTTGTGACCGAAAATTTGAGAAAACCAAAACTGTGCAAGATTCGATGCTAAACTTGGAACGTTGCACCGTTTGAGTTTTTCTCATTTTTTGAGGTGAAGTAGCCACTTTTGTAAATACAACCTAGATATATTCTGAAAGCTGAGAAAATTTGCTATCGGATAAAGAAATAGCAGCGGGGTTTTGCACCGTTTACCTACAATAACCGGGGTCAAAATGCTCCTATGCGAAATTGGTGCGTTCGTCCTAAGTGCTATTTTTATATCTTTTTGGCCAAATAAAATCTTTTAGCCCAAATCTGACATTGTTATCGTATTCAGCATGATCAATTAGATATATATTTAAGATTTCAGGGTAATCGAAAAGGTCGCGATTTTCTTTAAAATCGCAAGGGGGTAGTATGGAAAAAATGTGAATTTTTGACAATTTTCGAAGGGCGTTCTAATTCGTTCAAAATTTGGATATATATGTAATTGATCATGCTAAATACGAAAAAGGTGTTAGAGTTGGCCTAAAGGGCTTTGTTTGGCCAAAAAATATAAAAATTGCATCTAGGACAAATATTATAACGTAGAATAATAACGTATTATATTTGGTTAAGAGGCTCGTCTACCAGCTGATTGTTTTACAGCGGTGCCATATCTACATAATTCTATAAATCGTTTGCTTGATTTTATTTCAATATAATTTGAAAATTGGGCTTCATACACATATTTCTACAAATGTTTTACATCTACATATACAATTGTGTCTATTAATATTCCGTATTAACTTCACAATCTCTTTTCCCGTTGCAGAGGCCGTTACCTTGATACGGGAATCGAGATTACTCTATTAATTTTTAGATCTAATTACTGAAATTTGCTATGAGCATTCAAAATACGTCTACACATGTGTATATAAAGCCCGATTTTAAAATACGTTTTAAATAAATTATAAAAACATTATATTATGAAAAAATTTAACTGTGGCAACATCGCCAACTGTCAAACAGTAGTCGGGCCTCGTAAGGGTGAGGAAGTATTTTCAGTTTTTTTATTTTGTGACGATTTTTTGTGTTTTTTTAAGTAAACGTATTTACATTAAACTGTGTTTCATTCATTATAAAAA
The DNA here is from genome assembly GCA_023690525.1 of Holotrichia oblita. Taxonomy (NCBI): domain Eukaryota; kingdom Metazoa; phylum Arthropoda; class Insecta; order Coleoptera; family Scarabaeidae; genus Holotrichia; species Holotrichia oblita. Next base: position 15,871,491 of record CM043019.1, on the reverse strand, counting down.
CAAATACTACAAAACATCGTGAGTTAAAAATCTTATTTCTTATTTTCAAAACATGCGTCTCCACATACCTAGAATATGGACAGATTTCACTGAAACTTGTTGCTTATTTCATAACAATAAAAATTATTATATAGAGTGATTAAAAAGAACGGAATAATGATCGTCGAAGAGTTATTAATAGTTTCTAACGGCAAATGTTGTTTTCAGCATATTAGAACGATCTTTATTTCTTCACACAATGTTACATTTTTTAATATATTACAAGATGTACAATCGTGGCCAGATAAATGTAGTACAAGCGTTTTTTTTTTTAATTTTATAGTGTAACTTATAGCGTTTTTCACTCGGACATTTAGAGCGCACTAAAGGTGCACTAACTCGGTGTTGGCTGTTCCACTGGTCTTAGCACTCGCTGCAAGCAAAAATTATACGTGTTCCACTGGTAAATTTCGTGCTGCCTACGTAGAAGTGACGACATGTGAGCGTCACTATATTTGACCTTGAGTGCGAAAAACTGGACCTCTCAAAATTGACGGGGCCACTTATAGTGCAATCTGAAGTTATTACAAGTTATTCAGTTTATTGTACTTACGATAAGCATACAATGGGCAAATGGGTATATAAATGCATACAGTCAATATTTTATCGGGTAATCGTTATGGTCAAAAATATTCTGCAAATTACTGTTAAATTTTGAAACACTACTTTATGTTATTCTGAAATACAGATAATGATACGAATTGTTCATAATCATCATCTATGAAATACGTTTTTGCATATTTTATACAAAATATCTTGTCCTCTAAAAGACCATTTTCAGAAATGAATAATAATTAAACAATCATTGTACGTAATAGTTTCTGGTGTAATTCTTCATCTACTTTTACTTCATACGTATTACTATTTACTTTTATAAAGATTTTTATTTTGAGCAGTTCATCCCGACAAAGCATTAACACCAGTTTTATCGACATATCTACATTACACGTATTGCACTAGCTCTGAGCGAGGGCAAAATCAGTGATTACGTCATATGACGCTACTCTAGGGCAGTGCCGGTGCAACACGAGTTCCCCCAGTGGAAAACGCTATTACTGTTTTGACATTTAAATGTCAAATTATTTAAAATTTTAAAACGTCAATTAAATACATTTTTACAATAGCACGAAAACTTACAGTAACTGATAAAGGTCATGTCTTAATTCAGTTACAAGGATATAGTATTTGAGAAATGCGGTTAAATAAAACCAGTTTGATGACGGTTAAGAAACAATAATAAAGTTAATATGTTCCGGTATGGTCTGACATTTGATTTTTATGACAAGTAGCTTAAGCTAAAGTGCGTCTTCCATTAATAAAATTTCAAATTTTTGACATAGGTACATGAAATTTAAGGTTGTACTACATTTATCTGACCACGACTGTAGATACCATCAGGCACACTTATATAGTAGCTTGTGACATTCTTAAAAAATGACATTATTTGTCTGTCAAATGCTGACGTTAATTTATACGTCCAATACATTACAATACAGACTGAGCCAATAAGTTTGAGGACAAGTTGAATTTCCCGCCACTTTTCATTTTCTTTAAATTGGCCAACCTATCGTAAACTCGTAAGCGTCTCAAAGAACATTTCAAAACTGGTGCTAAGGTTACAGTATTAAGAAAATATTTACACTTGACTATTTATTTTGAAAAAAAAAAACAATTCTAATAAAATCTAACAAAAACACTCAAAAAACCTAGAGGAAACTGAAGGAAAAACCGGGTAGAACTACGACATACGTTTTCGAATATTTTACAGTCATTGTCACCAACGTAAGATAACAAATAAAAAGCGGGAAATTCAACTTGTCCTCAAACTTATTGCCTCACTCTACATAGATTCTCGCAAGTACGCTGATCAAACTAGAAAAAAAAAACCATTATTTTTGATTTTTCGAAATGTACTATTATGATATTTTTATATGATTGTAAAGAAAATGTACAAAGCTATGTATCAAATTTTGACGCAAATACACCTATTTAAAAAAAAATCGATGACGTCACAACTAACCAATAGGAAATCCCTTGAAGAAACAGAGATCGTCCTAATACGCTAAATATGAATTGTCCATTCATATTTTATTAAAATTATTAATAAGGCTTGCAGGATTATTATTCCATTCTTTTTGTTCATCCTGTGTATAGTTTGCTGGGAACCTAAAGCGAAATAATACACATATCATTTTTAAATATTTTAATAACAATTACAAAAATAGTTATAGACAATAAAGTATTTTATAATGAGTTTCATAGTATAATAGAGTATATTTACAAACTTATTTTCTTTTGAAATAACTAATGGTTTCTCTCGTTTCTTGGCAATTATTTTCAAAATTTATTACATGAATCAAAAAACAAAAGATTTCCAGGACATTTTTTAAACTAGTTATTCTTGTTAAAAAGAGAAACAGAATTTTCAGATATAATAGTATTGATATCGATCAGGATTATTTTCATATTATAATATTTTTATTCGCAAGGCACGAGACATCATACTTGTTTCCTTTATTAATTTATTCATGTCATTAATAGAGATAGAGAGAATAATAGCAAAATATAATATCAGTTGAGAATAATGTGTAAAAGACACTGCTAAAAAATATAAATCACATATATATAGGTACATACATATTATTTTGCACGTAGCATCTGTTCAAATCGATCTGGTGTAGGCTTCACTTTCTACGTTCTATCCGCAGAAAATCATAGAACCGCAAGGCACTTTGCATCGATATCATTTTGAACAATGCGATGTGATATATTTCATATTTAAGGCAGTTTAAATACATCGATATATATATATATATATAATTCATACAAAATATTTCGATACTTTTATTTTTTTTTACATATTATTATATTGTATATACAAAATTATGTACAAAAAATATAGGCGATATATAGAAGCCACCAAATTACAAAGTTAATACAGATAATTTTATTACATCCGTGAAGAAATACTTGGTTTTCGATGTGAATTTCATTGTTACGATTCTATATCGTTGACATTATTATATTCGAAATAATTTTACCGTTGCTCAATTTGTAGATAATTCATTTAGTAATAAATAATTGATATATTTTATTAATTAAATATTAGGCTTATTTACACTGTGTAGTTCGATTTAAAAATAATACTCGATCCCCTTTCGGAGTGTATTGCTCATCGTTTAATTGTAGAGTTCGAAGTACTTTTCCACATCGAACACACCGAATTAAAAAACGTATTGTTACATTTTTAAGTATAAAATATACAATAGTAAATTAATCGTATTAGGATATTACAAATTTTTGACAGCGAAGTAATTCAAAAACAAAAAAATTGGAAAAATAAAGGGGGGGAATATAAGATATATATTTATATATCACATTTGCATAAAATTACAAATTTTCAATTAATTAAAATTACATAATATACATATATATGTAGATTTGTTTTTTTTTGGCACGATTGCTCAATTTTATCGATTGATTGATTTGCTAAAATAAAACTTTACACGAGGTTTATATTAGATAATAGATGTCATTAAATGCAATATACTTAAAATACAAGAAAAGGAAGGAAAACATATTTTACACGTAATTATACATCGGTCTTATATACAAGATCAAAGAAAAATATTATTATTAAAAGAAAAAAAAATATATAAAATTTCACAGCCGCGAAAGCCTGTGAAGCAATCTGGGAGAGGTAAATTTTTCGTTAATCCTGTATATTGATATTTAATGTAGACCTTTTAATAATTATTATAATTTTTTGTGCTATATAATAATATGTACGAGATTACTAATGTAATGAACACTTAAAAAAAATATTATCATACAATAAACATAGATAAACATAATTTTATTTTATATGATTTTACTATTATATTACAATATTTATATACTTTTACAAGATTCTTTGGCAACTAGGAGTTATTAAAGTACAATTATAAAACTGCATTTATAGTTTGTAACTTCAATAATTTTTGTGCTGATATTCGATTTTTAGTTTCGAGTATATATGGCAGTTATATTTATGATACCATTTTAAGAATTTTAAATTGAAGACTTTCTTTAGGCACTATTATAATTAACAGTAATCAGATTAGTAATATGTATTGTGTATTGTTTAAATTTTCTTTTTAATAAAATCATGTGAAAAATATTATTTATTTTGTTTTTAATCGGTTCTAAATATGCACTGCTTAAAAAAAAATGAATAAACGTTAATATTTTAAATAATCTAAGTCTTGCTTCTGAAGAAGCGACTTAAATTAGTGACTAAACGTCAGGTTAGCATTTTTTGTACATCAAAATCTGAAAGCCCTCATAATAAATAATAATAGAAAATTATCGAAAGTTACAGGTCGACGAGAATCCCGTGGCAGTTGCGCTTAAGTCGGAGAGGTTGGGTAAAAGTATGACGTTGCAGCTCTCAGCTGTGATTAACGCGCTGATGTAAGAGACGGATCTAATGGCTCATGCGTTGAGAGTATAAAAGTCGAGAGAGCATATTACATTAACAACAGATCAGTGCCATGGCATTCTGGTCGACCTATACTACTGTACACTTTAACAACTTTTTTACGTAATTTTTTTATTGAGAGAATTACAAAATTTATACAGCTGTAACAATGAGAAAATCGAGGAAGATTATGTCAAAGAATTTCAAAACAAATAAACGAGTAGAGTGTGGTGGAATTTTTAAAATCTAAAGTCGGGTATATTCCAGAAAAAGAATCAATATGATGAAAATGGAAATGCAGCACGTCCTAAAATTGTTAAAAACCATAAAAAAACAAAAGGGATATGTCGATCGAGCTATATAGGATATGTTAAAATAAATATAAGCTAAAAAGGGCATTAGACAAAAGATTTCATCAAACCTGTTCCCTCAAAAGGGTGAAAGTAGTATGTAGACATGCATTACACAACACTTTCAGCGTGGTGTAGTGATAAAAAAGTGTTTTCGGTGGATTTTCAATTAAAAAGAAAATGGAGAAGACCGTCGAATATTTTTGGCAGCATTTTTTATCTAATTATGAAGGAGAAAGGAGGGTGGGGGAGAGATGGGCAAGCTAAATAAATATGACTGTAAAAAACCAAAAAAAAAGGAAACAAATTATGGAAGGTCCGGCAAGAAGTTCTAAACTACGGCTACAATGGTTTTTTTGTTTTTAGAGTTATGGTTTAAAAACTAAACTCCCTCCCTAGTTGCATTTTTATCTCATTGATTGGGTGAAAAATGGAAATGAACCTCTCTTAAATAGTCAATGGTAGTGACGCGAAGAAAACGTTGACCTTGAATATGAAGAAATACAGTAGAACCTCGTTTATCCGGCGTTCGATCAACCAAGTCTCCGCGTTATCCGAGGCAATGGACTTACCTGAGCACTCTTTCATTCATCTTGTTATCTTGTGTAGATATCTTTGTTTCTCATGCGTATATACACGCATAATCTTGTTACAACACAGTTTGTGTGTTCTTCGAGTGCGAGTCATGTCACAAAAAAGGAAAAAAGTCATAGTGAGCGTGGAGAAAAAGTTGGAAGCAACAAGAAGATCAGACAAAGGAGAAATTATTCGAAATGTTGCGGCCGATTATGGTGTTGGAGCGATTAACGTCGAAGTCGTAAAACTACGAAACTAGCAGAGTTTGATAAAGTTGACAAAGGTGATGATTTACTCAAATGAGAGAAGATGATGTAGATCTGCATAGCATCATTGGAGCAAATCTCTGGTTGCGAAGGCGTCGACAGATACAATACTGAAGAATGGAAGATCGGATGGTGGCAATTGTGATCAAGAACTTACTGACGATGAAATCGGTCATCTCGTCAATTCTGGAGAAGAAATTGCGGATAATATAAATACAACGAAACGGGGTAATCTCAAAATGTCATCCACTAAGAATTAAATGCGCTTGAAGTAGCTCTTTGATATATTAAAGAACAGCCGGAAAGCAATCCACATTACGAGTACCTCGGATAAACGAGGTTCTACTGTACATCTAAAATTAAGAAGAAACGTACACAAAAGAGATTTTTATTGGCTAAAGATGACCTATAAAGTTTTAGATTTTTTAATGTAATGAATCAGATTCTACGACGAAACCAGTATTTACACAACGATAAAAATGACCAATCGGAAATCGCTATAATCAATTGTCAACAAAATCAATACACAATTAATAAAGGAATCGTTGCACACATACGGGAAAGGGTGATTCGTACAAACTGCTGAAAATAAAATTTAGCAACTCTATAGCAAGTCTAAAAATTGGCTCATTTTCGCATTTAATCCCGTTCGACAATCGCCCAATTTTCTCTTCAATTTGCAATTATTTTAAAAAAGTTTGGCACTTAAAGCACATCTTATATATTAAACATATCATAGATAAAAATAACGACCAGATTCAATGATATCGAAGGCTTCTATGGTCTGTCGGACCAAATTGTCATAACTTCTTTTTTGAACGGTTTAATAATTTCTTTCTAACTACTTCCACATCAGCATGTGGATTTAATAGGGTTAAGCACACAGCACAATAAACAAAAGTAAATTTTAAAGGGAGAAGATATGCTAATACGATCAAATAATGAAATTAGAATTCAAATCCATTGATGTATCTCGACAAAATTTTCCTGTAGTTGAAAATAGGCCTTTCTTAATAATGCTTGCTAAAAATTCCTAAACATAAAATATTCGAATCAATGTATGAAAATGAGTCGAGGAAACAATGTCACCCCTCAGCAGGTGCTGCAAATTAAATTATTAAGAGGAAGGATACTCGTTTTCAGTTACTGCACAATAATTAAAGATTTCAAAAACTGCATACGTACAAGGAATCCAATTAATTTAAAAAAAAGAACACCCAATCGATAATCTACCTATAAAACGCAGAAATAGAAACACAACTGTGCAAGAAGACAACATTTTGCATCGTATTTCAGAAGCCGTTCATCATAAAACAGCTAATCAGATTCTAGATGAAGTCGATTCAAATATCGGTAACAAGATTAGTGTCCGAACAGTCCGAAGAAAACTAAATGAATTTAATTTAATAGGACGAGTATCACACAAGAAGCCTTTAATACGAAGAATACTCCAGTAAATGTATAAAACCAATGGTTAAAGGGGGAGGAGGTTCTGTGAATGTTTGGGGGGTGGTATGACTCTAGAAGACGTTGATCCCATTGGACGAATTAACGACATCATGGATCAATATGTCTACTTGAACATACTAAATGACATCTATTCCTATTTGCCAACGATCATGTGTTACAAGCCACCCATAATGACCCAAAATGCACAGCATGCAGAGTAAAAAAAAAAAAATAAATAACCATGTAAGCATAAATTTGGAGCAATTCTGAATCGCTGACAATATAAAAAGTTTTTTGAAGATATTCAGAACAAATAAATAATTAATTAAATTTAAGAACCATTTTAAAGGGTTCCTAAATTTAATTAATTGAATCGGTTATTTGGAAAAAGGAACATCTCCAATTTTTGGTAATTTTGAGATTTTGTCGACCAAGTAAAGATAATACATAAATACATCAGTTGTGTCGAGAAGAAAATATATCCGACATCTCCAGGATATGTTACTTTGTTGAGCCGAATCAAGAGTCTTCTGCAATACATACCTAAAGAGGAAATCGAGTTTTACAATAATGTGATCCAATGGCCAATAACAGAGGCAGAGGAACGTCCTGAGAAGATTTTTAATTTTCATTTTGACACAAATATGCATTATACATAAATTTAAAGTAGTTTTACTTAGTTTAATTCGAAAAGGAAACATCCCACAATTACACAAAGTACTACCAGATCAAAAAAATTAATTTATCAAAAGTTTTACTCGGATTCATTAAATTAGTTTTTTTTTGTCTCGTGCAAAATTAACTTTTCTGGACATGTTCCTTTTTCCAAATAACCGATTCAATTATATTAAAATTTTCACGGCAGCTCAATAATCAACAAATCTACAAAGATCGTTTTTCTAATTTTGACTCGATTTATTCAGCCCTCCATTTCCTATTTTATCTGAAAATACATCCTAAACTATTGGTAATTTTAATCCTGTTTTTTTTTTTTTTTAGTAATTGTTCCTGAAAAAAAAAAACGTTAATATTATTCCAATTTTTTGAAGCAGTGCACATTTTTCCATTTAAAATAAAATTATTAAAAATATATTTATATGTGCAAGTAAAATTTTTTAAAAATCAATTAATTTTTAAACACTACTCTACGAGTACAAAAAATACTTAATAATATGCACAATAAAATAAGACCAATATAATTTTAGTCAGTCTTAAGAAATAAAATATATATTATGTACAAAAAAAAATATATTATATATTATAACTCATTGTTTCAGTAAGGGGGGGCAGAGAGAATCATGGTGGACAACATAGTTTATACAAAAAAAAAATAGATTAAAAAAATAATTATCAATTAATTATTTAAAAATATACACATGGTTTTTTTTATTTTTAATAAAATAAAATAAAATAAAATACGACTATTGTAACATTAATAGATCGAGATTTCTATTTAAGATAGTGTCTTTAACCGAATTAAATACTACCTTGATATTCGCAGTATCGACAGCCGTGGTAAAATGATGGTACAGATTCTTCTTCGGTTCTCGTTTCACACCCGTAAACATCGCCAATATAAACTCCTGGACGTCGTGGATCGAATGGGAATTCCCGGCGAACTGGGGGAAGTACCAGCGTATATCCGTTTCCGGATTAGCGACCTTCTTCACCAGTAGATCGTACTTGTTCAAGAACAGGATTATCGAGACGGAATTGAAGATCTGATTGTTGATGATGGTGTCGAAGATGTTCTTCGATTCCTCTAAACGGTTGGTCTTGCGATCCTCCAGCAGGACCTGGTCGAATTCCGAAGACGATACCAGGAACAGTATGGAGGTTATGGAATCGAAGCATTGGAACCATTTCTGCCGCTGAGAACGTTGACCGCCGACGTCTACGAATAGGAATGGGACGTTGTTTACGGGAATGACGAATTCTGTTATACCTTTCGTGGCCTTCCGGCAATGGAGGATGTCGCGATTTGTTGGTATGTAATCCGGACGTGCTATCCTATCCAGATTGTTCAGGAAATATTCTACCGAATCACTCTGAAAAAAAAAATTGGATATATTTATATATTTGGACTATTCTTATTATTGACGGTAAGTAGGGACAGTTAACTTAACACCAAAACTTAAAATTTATCATTATGACTCGAGTTTTGACAGCCACAGCTAGACGGCTACCGAATGATGTGACAGATCACCGAGTTCGAGTTCAATTCTCCGAGGGAATCTGCCGTTTGCTGTTGGGAGCAAAGTGATTAACAACGCAGCATTATAAACAGCAAGACAGTGCTGTAACAAGGCTGTTAAGCACACGTACCCACATACACACACAAATTACATATCAAAAGTTACAGCGCAAGTCAAACATGCAATATATCTTAATAAGCAGCTGCTACTAGCACCCACCACAAGACAAAAAAAAAACTGAAAGTTTCTCATCCTTTTGACAGCAAGAAAAGGAAAAATACAAAAGACTCACGTTCTATTTAAGCGAATTTTGTAAACTTAGTCTTGTTAAAGGCAGCTTTTAACCAATGTAATGTTTATCTAATTCATTTATTTATTTGTTTTTTTTTATTCATAAATATTGTTTTATCTCGAGAATATTAAATTTCCAAAAACAACCTTCTACTATTATTAGTACATCTTAAAGAACGTACAGTAGCCCCATCTCTCGGGCACTATTCTTACAATCGCGCCTTTAATTAAAAAACGAGTTTCCATATCTTAGAATTGGCCATCCTAAAATAATTAACCCGATCTTTTGAGATTGGTACTGGGTTAGCCGAGTCATTAAAGAAATTTCCAAACAAAAATATGACCTAGCTATGGTTCATACCAAATATGACACAGACATGAATAGACATATGTTGAGATTATCTTGATCACAATAACTCTACTCCCCTTCCAGGGTCATGACAAGATAGTGCCATTTTGGAGACAACATCTTGAAGCAAGTAGATGAGCACGTCAAAAGTTTTCCACGTAGGACCTCCCTCTACAGCAGAGCAAGTAATATTAAAAAATATTATTTCTCGCCAGAACTATCCCGAAAAATTTGAACCGGAAGTATTTAAGTACTGGTTTACGGACGAAAAGAATGACCACAAATCCAAAGTCAGCTATGACTTTTATTTTCGTTTTATCAAAGCCAACTTTAATGTAAATTTTGCACACCCCAGGTCCGATACCTGTAAGGTTTGCGATAAGATAGACACTCAGTTAAAAAACTAAGCGTTATGCTTACAGACGAGGAAAGAAACGCACTGGAAACAGAACAGCAACTGCATCAGTCAAAAACCAAGGTTTTTTTTTGATGAACTTGAAAAGAAATCTCAATTGGCAAAGAATGAACCAATGTGTGAATGTCTGTGTTTTGATCATCAGCAAAACGCTCGGGTCGGGCTAGTGGTCTAGTGGCTTGCACACTTGCCTCGTAGTCCGGCAGTACCGGGTTCGAACCCCGGTGCTTCCTTTCTGAGTTTGGTTTTCTGTAGTTTTCCAAATTCCACGGCAAATGCGGAAAGGTTACATCTTAAGTCGGTCTACAGCCGCAGGCGTAATAATAACTCATGGCCAGCCGATGCCCCCTGTAATTGGCGCAAGCTGTTGGGGGATGCTAAGGCATGAATTATTATTATTATTATTATTATTATTATTATTATTATTATTATTATTATTATTATTATTATTATTATTATTAATCTACCATTCGGTGCTGGAAGCAAAACAATTTACAATACAACATTTTAACGCTGTAACAAGGCCATTGCACACATTTACACACACTAATTACACAGTAAAAGTTGTCGCTGTACAAAAACCAAAGTTTCTCATCCTTTTGACGGTGAAAAAATTTGATTCTATTTTGTCATATAAAAAACGTTTATAAGTCAGGTTCGGGGTACCTTGGTGAAATCTACAATGCGGACGAAAGCCGAGTTTTCTGGAAATTAATTCCTCAAAGAACACTTGCTCACCAAGCTGAAGCATCAGGTCCAGGTAGAAAAATGAGCAAGAAACAACTTCCATTTATGCTGTGGTGTAATGCTTCTCCAATGTTTGTTTTGCGTTTGGAAATGAACTGCTGTCGGTTCCAAGAGAGAGAAAAAAAAAAGCCTGGATTACCGGAGATATATTTAAAGACTGATTTTATATGGATTTTGCGGCAATTCGAAGAAAAAAATGCAATAGCTGAATTTAGAGGCAAAGCCACTTTTAATTTTAGATGATAGGAACATTGTCGTCATGTTTTTGCCGCCAAATGCGATCTCTTTATTGCAACCGCTTCTGAAGAAGAACTTTTCTGCCCAGCTGAAAAAAGTCAATGCAAAAGATGTTGTAATGAGATTAGCAAAAGCATGGCAAAAGGGAAACTTTCTCTTCCAATCCCTTTTATCTTCCATTGCCACAATAGACATTAGAGGGAACACTAAACACTCCAACCCACAAAACACCAAAAAACATTTTACTAAAAACCAACGCGTTGTCATTTTCAAGACGGTATAATAAAACAGTATCATTATCGGCTTGATAAACGTCGAAATGCGTCTGTTTTTAGTCAAAAGTTTTTAGGTGTTTTGTGGGTTGAAGTGTTTAGTGTTCTACTTCTGCACCAAGAGATCCAGTGAAGAACTTCAAAATTAGAGGTTATAGAGAAACAAATAAATCAAGTTAGTGCACTTATAAATCACATTTCTGGAGATGTAACAAGACAAGAGGAATCATGGGAATCCCTAAACGATATGGATATTTCGGAAAATGAATCGAGCTCCGACGAAGAAGTATAAATGCTACCACGACGTGTAAAGCGCAATAATACAGAGGTGGTCAGAAGTTTAGAAACGTGTTTGGAGTGGGCTAAGGAAAATAGCCGAGTCGGAACGTCGCATTCTAATTCTACCCTCAAAAAGCAGAAGAAGCAAAAATTAAACAGAGCAAAATCACTAATTTTTACAGCTACATGTACCATATACAGCGTTAGTAAAAAGTCCCGGAACGGTCGAATAACTTTGTTATTTGAAAATTATGATTTCTGAAATTTGGTATGGGGGTATAGTTAATATAAATTCATTTTATGCAATACAGTTTATATTTTTTTCACTTCCGGTTTAATCGGCAATACGTCCAACTTTTTTTTTTAAACGGAACGCCCAGATTTTTTCAACACTTTTGAATGCAAAATAAAAAACTACGTTCAGGAAGTATTAAGATGTTTATTTTTATTCACAAGAAAACAGTTAAAAAATTAAAAAAGTGTCCTAATACAGATAAAACAAGTACCTTTGAAAAAAGTTGTTTAGTGTTTGCATTCTTTTTGCCGTCACATTTGACAATTTTAAAAGCGTTTTAACTTTTGCATCGCTATAAATTTACTTATTTTAGACATTGACACATTTGAAAATGGTAGTAAAACTTACTGAATCAGAACGAATTGAGTTATTAATGATGCGTGGGTACGGTGATCGTCAACGTTCTTTTGAAGAGGTTCGTATTTTGTTTAATACTGTTTATGCGGATCGTCACATTAGTAAAATTACGGTAAGCCGAACAATTCAAAAGTTTGAAGTCTTTCGTCAGGTGAAGGATTTACCTAGAAGGGGACGTCCATTAACAGCAACAGATGAAGAAACTAGTTTGAATGTGTTACATACAGTGGAAGAAAATCATCACGTGTCCACAACAGAATTAGGTCAAATTCATGAGATTCTTAAATCAGCAAGAACGAAAGCCTATAAAATGTATGCCGTCCATGAGTTAACTGAAGATGATCCAGATCGTAGACTACTTTTTTGCGAAACAATTACGGAATTGATCGAGCAGCAGCCTAATGTTTTAGATCACATCATTTTTTCAGATGAGGCACCGTTTTGTCTCAACGGCACTGTGAACAGACATAATTGTCGCTACTGGTCAATTTAAAATCCGCATTGGATTGAACAAGTCCATACACAGCGTCCTCAAAAGGTGAATGTCTGGGCCGGTCTTGTTGGAAACAACATCATAGGACCATTTTTTATAAGAGGAAATTTAACTGGCAACGTCTACTTAAATTTATTGCGAAATGAGGTTGTTCCAGCACTTGCGGCCCTCTTACCAAATGCAAACATAGGTGATCACCCTAATGCACATTTTTGGTTTCGACAAGATGGAACTCCCCCTCATTTTGCCCATAATGTCCGCGATTATTTGAATGAAATTTTTCCGGAACGTTGGATCGGACGTAGAGGAGCAATCGAATGGCCAGCACGTTCGCCAGATCTCTCGCCATTAGATTTTTTCTTTTGGGGTCACTTGAAATGTCAAGTGTACAAAAATCGTCCCCATAATCTTGAACAATTAGAAGAGAGAATAGTTCAAGAAGGCAATCGCATCACTCCAGAACAAATACAAAATTCAATAAGAAATTTTACTGACCGTTTACATTTTTGTCAAATTGTAAATGGAGAGCATTTTGAACAATTATTGTAATCGCAACCTGAATAGACAGGTATCTTGATTTTTCTGTATTAGGACACTTTTTTAATTTTTTAATTGTTTTCTTGTGAATAAAAATAAACATCTTAATACTTCCTGAACGTAGTTTTTTATTTTGCATTCAAAAGTGTTAAAAAAATCTGGGCGTTCCGTTTAAAAAAAAAAAGTTGGACGTATTGCCGATTAAACCGGAAGTGAAAAAAATATAAACTGTATTGCATAAAATGCATTTATATTAACTATACCACCATACCAAATTTCAGAAATCATAGTTTTCAAATAACAAAGTTATTCGACCGTTCCGGGACTTTTTACTAACGCTGTATGTACAGGGTGTCCCATTTTGGGCACTTTGCCAGGCTATCTCAGTTATTAATAACGATAGAGAGTTGCGGTTTTCGTGATAGTATCCTACTTTTTTGTGAAACGAAAGATGCCGCAAACAGAATTTTGCTATCCCCCTTAGTTTTTGAGATATAGGGTGAAATTGAAAATTTTCAATTCACAAACATCTCTCGTATCACAGTTGCCATGGAAGTTAGTGAAAAAGTAAAAATGGAATATCAACCAGTTTTTTACGAAGAATCCAGTGGCGTAGTTAGTCTTTTTCTAAGTATAATAATTTTCAAGTTATGGACCATACTTATGATTATTTAAACAATTCATATGCAACACCGCGAATTCCAATTTCTGACATTTTAGATAACAGTATAGAGTGATCGACTAAGTCAAAAGCTTTAGACATATCAAAGAAAATTCCAGCCACACAATTACGTTTATCAAGTTCCTCATACGCATAGCTCAAGCAGTGGTAGATCGCGTCAGAGGTTGATTTGCCTGATACGAAACCAAACTGATTCAATTTTTTGTAAATATCCAGATAGTCTACTATTTATGCATTTTTCAAATACTTTTGCAAATGCTGATGATAATGAAATTGGTCTGTAATTTTCAGGCAAGAGATGATTACCCTTTTTATATACTGGTATGGTTTTCATGATTTTCAGTTGATAAGGATAAATACCTTCAACAAAACAACGGTTAATGATATGTACCAGTGGATTCCCAAGTTGATGCTTGATATGTTTTAGAATAGAACATGGAACGTCGTCAAGCCCAGCGCAATTTTTAGTAGTTACATCATCGATGATCCGTAACGCCTCAGGCATATCAGTGGGGTACACGTATAAACTATTACTGGGGGCACATTGAGTCTCCTCCAAAGATGAAGGAATGTAAGGTTTTTCGACATTACAAAACTGCAAGCAAAACAAGTTTACAATATTGTTTGGATTAGACGTAATGGCGCCCAAGGAATCTCTTAGTTCTAGTTTTGTATCGCTTATTCTCGTACCGCTTAATTGGTTGATAATATTCCAGCAATCTCTCACTCTGTTTTCGGAATTTTGTATTAAACGGTCATAGAAAGCCGCTTTTGTAGTTTGTACCTGTAAATGGTACTCTTTTTTCAATTTTTTATATGCTTCAAGAACAGCTGTGTTGTTAGAGGACTTATATATGTGAAACAAATCACGCAGGTCTTGAGCAGTCCGTCTCAAATCCTCAGTATACCAATTTGCAGTAGTTTTCTTATTATTACGAATTTTTGTAACAGGGAAGCATAAGTTGAAATAATATAAAAATCTATCATAGAATAGCGTAAATACATTTTGTGCATTACTATCTGATGATAAAATCCAGCCATTCTTCTCTATCCAAAGCAGACCGAAACCGGACAATAGCCTCCTCCGAAAAATAACGCCTATAACCTCCGAAGCTTCTTGGGGATTTTCGTCGCATTGTATAAATCATTTAAGGATATCGTATTTTTTCATAGTTTTCATAAACGGCCATTGTGAATAAACAAACAAAAAGTACTACGATAAAAATACCTACGTAACAAGAGTAATTCGCAACAAGAAATCTGTCAAAGTTTGAACATTCGCTTGTTTGCTTAGTAACGCGGCAATGGCCTACTGTTCACAAACGCACATGTGTTAAATTTTTTAAAATATCAAATTCTTAACTTATTTGTGTAAATAAATATACACAACTATATATTTTTGACATCCCCAAATTATGCTTAAACGAAATAAAAAATAATATACAGGGTGTTCAATTTAAATAATCATAAGTATGGTCCATAACTTGAAAATTATTACACTTAGAAAAAGACTAACTACGCCACTAGATTCTTCGTAAAAAACTGGTTGATATTCCATTTTTACTTTTTCACTAACTTCCATGGCAACTGAGATACGAGAGATGTTTGTGAATTGAAAATTTTCAATTTCACCCTATATCTCAAAAACTAAGGGGGATAGCAAAATTCTGTTTGCGGCATCTTTCGTTTCACAAAAAAGTAGGACACTATCACGTAAACCGCAACTCTCTATCGTTATTAATAACTGAGATAGCCTGGCAAAGTGCCAAAATGGGACACCCTGTACATACAGCGTTAGTAAAAAGTCCCGGAACGGTCGAATAATTTTGTTATTTGAAAATTATGATTTCTGAAATTTGGTATGGTGGTATAGTTAATATAAATGCATTTTATGCAATACAGTTTATATTTTTTTCACTTCCGGTTTAATCGGCAATACGTCCAACTTTTTTTTTTTAAACGGAACGCCCAGATTTTTTTTAACATTTTTGAATGCAAAATAAAAAACTACGTTCAGGAAGTATTAAGATGTTTATTTTTATTCACAAGAAAACAGTTAAAAAATTAAAAAAGTGTCCTAATACAGAAAAATCAAGATACCTGTCTATTCAGGTTGCGATTACAATAATTGTTCAAAATGCTCTCCATTTACAATTTGACAAAAATGTAAACGGTCAGTAAAATTTCTTATTGAATTTTGTATTTGTTCTGGAGTGATGCGATTGGCTTCTTGAACTATTCTCTCTTCCAATTGTTCAAGATTATGGGGACGATTTTTGTACACTTGACATTTCAAGTGACCCCAAAAGAAAAAATCTAATGGCGAGAGATCTGGCGAACGTGCTGGCCATTCGATTGCTCCTCTGCGTCCGATCCAACGTTCCGGAAAAATCAAAAATTCAAATAATCGCGGACATTATGGGCAAAATGGGGGGGAGCTCCATCTTGTTGAAACCAAAAATGTGCATTAGGGTGATCACCTATGTTTGCACTTGGTAAGAGGGCCGCAAGTGCTGGAACAACCTCATTTCGCAATAAATTTAAGTAGACGTTGCCAGTTAAATTTCCTCTTATAAAAAATGGTCCTATGATGTTGTTTCCAACAAGACCGGCCCAGACAATTATGCTTAATCGAAATAAAAAATAATATACAGGGTGTTCCATTTAAATAATCATAAGTATGGTCCATAACTTGAAAATTATTACACTTAGAAAAAGACTAACTACGCCACTGGATTCTTCGTAAAAAACTGGTTGATATTCCATTTTTACTTTTTCACTAACTTCCATGGCAACTGTGATACGAGAGATGTATGTGAATTGAAAATTTTCAATTTCACCCTATATCTCAAAAACTAAGGGGGATAGCAAAATTCTGTTTGCGGCATCTTTCGTTTCACAAAAAAGTAGGAGTGCCCAAAATGGGACACCCTGTACAGTTCTTAATTTTATGCCCACCACTGTATGTGTGAAGACATTGAAAACAAAATTAAATCGGGGTTAGCAAATAAACACCTGTGGTTACATACGGACAAGGCTATCAAGCGTAGTAACGCAAAAAATAATCTGATTATATAAGTTTAAGAGTGTTTTAAACAAAGATTCAATTTTTACCACGTTTACGACGAAATTACGACAAAAACTATAACTTTAAGATGAACAAATTTCCACGAACGATATTGTATCATACAATTGACGACAGAATAAACACGAGTATAAAATTTATGAGAAGGAAGGACTAATTTCATCGATCCCACAAACCAACTCTGAGAATATCTATATTTCTACAATCTATTTTGATAATATGTAGAAAAGAAAACAATCTGAAGTGTTGTTAAGCAAACATGTGTGGGGGAAACAGTGTATTAGATGTGTATAAAGGTAACGCGTTTCTTCAATTCCTGGTAAAATACATAAAACTGTATTTGTATATGTTGAAACCGATTATTTTTTTCCTGGAACTATCTTAAGTCGGATCGAAAAAAATGTGTAATATTATAAAGATTGTGGAATATATATACTGTTAGTCATAATTAGTCGTCTTTTGTTTTTTGCGTTCTAAAAACAATGTATCGTTTAATTCCATATTACGAAAAAAAATCAATAAAAAATTAATTACGAAAATTGTCGCCAATTCCCAACTGAAACATAACGTAAGCTAAACGATACATCAAAAAAAAATTATAATAAACAATACCTACAGTACACCCGAACGTAATCAACAAAATTAGACTTAATTTCCCAATGGGCTAGTTCTGTTAATACGATTTTTTTTTATTACAAAACTCGATTAAATTATACACGGTAACATAACATACACTGCTCGACAAAAACTTAGACGCGATCCCTATTAAATGCAAAACTCAAATTCACAACACTTTCTTTTAATACGGATTAGGGTCATAAATGCTTGTATTCTGTATAACCTATTTTCAATATGAGATATTCTGTTTACAACTCTGCAGGTAGTAAATGAGGGTTTCTAAGAAATTACATGAAATTAA
Organism: Holotrichia oblita; assembly: GCA_023690525.1. Taxonomy (NCBI): domain Eukaryota; kingdom Metazoa; phylum Arthropoda; class Insecta; order Coleoptera; family Scarabaeidae; genus Holotrichia; species Holotrichia oblita. The sequence continues at coordinate 15,853,199 of CM043019.1, read as the reverse complement.
ATGCGACAAAAACTTAGACGCTGCGTATTTATAATCTTATTTATTCCAAAATAATTTTAGTTCGATGCATGTTCTTGTAGAAGATTGTTATTAGATCAATTTTATTACAATTGTTGCGTTGTTGTGTAAAGTAGAAGATATGGGACGACGGAAACAGTTATCGTTAATAGAAAGGGGAAAAGTTTTGGTGTGGTACGAAAATGGGGTGTCAAAGAAGGAAATCGCTCGTCGGTTAAAACGAAGTGACCATTGTGTACGGAATTTTTTAAAAGATCCCGATAATTACGGGAAACCGAAAGGTCAGGGGCGTCCGAGAGCCGTAAGCGAGAGGGATAAGCGGGCCATATTACGGGCTGCTTCGCATTCATCGGCATCTGCGCGTGTTATCGCTGAACGGGCAGGAGTACGTACTAATGTGCGTAACATACAGCGGATAATAAAAAATTCCAAATTTATTAGACGTCGAAAAATGAGAAGCAAACCGCCATTAACCGCAAGACATAAAGAAACAAGGCTTAAATTCGCAGAAGACCACATGTCTTGGCGAAAAGAGTGGGAAAAAGTGCTTTTTTCTGATGAAAAACGCTTTAATTTGGATGGTCCCGATGGATACGGTTATTATTATTGTGACAAAAGAAAAGAACCGCGAACTAGAATAAAACGACAATTAGGTGGAGGATCAATCATGGTGTGGGCGGCACTTGGAATCACAGAAAAAAGTGAAATAGTGTTTTGTAGCAATAAAATGACTGCGGCCAAATATAAAGACTTGTTAATTTCACAAATTATACCTTTTGGAAGGCAATGGGCTGGCGGAAGTTTCATCTTCCAGCAAGACAACGCTCCAATACACAAAGCAAAAGCAATTTTATCCTGGTTTGAAGAACAAGAAATTGAAACTTTGGTATGGCCGCCGAGGTCTCCGGACCTAAATATTATTGAAAACGCGTGGAGTGAGTTATCCCGTCGTGTGTACGCCGATGGTCGTCAGTACATGACCGTTGATGAATTAAAGGACGCCATAATAACGGAATGGAATAATATTCCGCAAGATTATATTAAAACTTTGTTCAAATCTATTACCAAGAGAATTTTTGAGGTAATTAAGAATAAAGGTGGATCAACACACTATTAGGACCTTTTTTTTATCTGCTTTTCAAAAATAATGTCAGCTCGTCTAATTTTTTGTCGCGCTAAAAATTCATATAAAATGTATAAGTTATATTTTCAGTTTTATTATTTAAGTTTATGAGAAAATTTAGGTTTATTTTATGTTTATTAATCATATTATAAATAAATTATTTTTACATGTTTAGTAAAAGTGCGTTTTTCATTTCATATCATACAACATATCATCGCGTCTAAGTTTTTGTCGAGCAGTGTATAACATCAGTTCATTACCTTTACTTTATCTGTCAAGATATAATAATATTCTGTCAGCTATTGTAACGAGGATAAACATTATTTTATTTGTACACGTAAAAAGTAAAAGCAAATAAGTCATTACGATAACCACAAGCCGTCATTCAAAGAATTACATCGTACTCGGTATTATTCTGTACGACTGTACGGCATTGCGTATGTTAAGGGAATCGGGACACGTTCGGAGATACCAAAAATGGTGTAAATAGCATCGAAAAACAAAGCACTATAATTAATGCATGTTCAATTGTTTAAGTGCGTCTACGTTACGAATAACAATTAATTATATTATTTTTACACGTTGTGAAACACTTGAATACAACACCTTGCTTGTCCTATTTGTTTAATTTTTTTTTTGTTTGGAATGTTAATATACGATGACTTGTTTTGTTTTTATTTTTATTTTAATGAGATATTTTGTCCAGATATCCAATAGCCACGAAACCTTAAAGTTTTATTTCTTTACCATTTCTTACCTTCTACAAAACACGAATTCGAAAACAAAATTGTAAGCGCAATTGTCTGAAATAACTATTAAAGAACATCCTGGAACATCAATTATAATTTCCAACTATTCAATTTTCCAAAAATGATTTTTTGAGTTATTTCCAGCCCTATGAAAGAGGGAAACATGATTTTCTGGGAACATTTTTTTAAAACAATTGAAACGACGTGGAACATCAATTAGAATTTTAATTAAAAAAAAAAAATGAGGGACTACAATTTTTTTTGTACATCTCTACAGTATGACGACAAGAAGGTAATTCTCTGAAATAATGTGCAAAATAACTGGAACATCCTTCAAAATTTCAATTTTCAAAAATGATAGATTACCTAAATTAGATTTTTTTATGGGTTATTTCCAGTCCCATGAAAAAGGAGAGCGTGATTATCTGGGAAAAAATGTTCAGAACAACGTGGAACATCAATCAGAATTTTAATTTTCCAAAAATGATGAACTACAAAGTTGTTAATGTTCCGAACAACTGGAACATTCTTCAAAATTTCAATTTTCAAACATTATCATCCTGAGTCATCTCTTGTGATATGAAAGACGGAAGGGTGATTTTCGGAAATAACATTCCTAGAACATCTCAGAAAATTTCAATTTTCGAAAGATTTTGTGGTATCTCCAATGTCAAGAACGTGATTTTCAGTAACAAGCTTCAAGACAACTACAACAACCAGGAAATCACGTCAAAAAACAGACGAAGTCTTCAAGAAAATGAAACTAGAAAAGTACTATGTTCAGGTCGTAGGATGTGCAAATAGGAACGTGAAGGAGTGTCAAAATGGAATAAGGACAAAGGGAATAGTGATCAAAAAACCAATAACCCAAAAAGGAGGAACTAGAGGAAAGTAGATTTGAATTGAATGAAATATATTTTAGGACGGCTCAATATCATTCAAATATCTCCGATATTATGAAATATATGTTTTTTTTTTAACAAAAAATGTTCAAAATATTTAGAACAACGTGGAACATCAATAGGAATTTTAATTTTCGAAAAATGATGTATTGCAAAGTTTGTTCTTTTTCGACATATTTCGGTTACTATGAAGATAGAAACGCATTTTTTTTAAATAATGTTCAGAATGACTGGAACATCCGTCAAAATTTCAATTTTCAGAAAACAATGGACTACCAAAATTAGGTATTTTCAGTACTATGAAACGTAGGAGTGTAATTTTGTGGAACAATGTTCAAAATAGCGAGAACAACTTGGAACATCCTTCAAAACTTGCATTTTCCTACTAATATGTTGTCTTCTAAAAATAACTCTCTTTCTATGAAAAATAGAAGCGTAATTTTCAGGAACAATATTCAGAACATCCTAGAACATCTTACAGAATTTCAATTTTTGAAAAATGATGGGCTACCAAAATGACGTTTATTTTTAAGTTGTCTCAAGTACTATAAAAGAGATAAGCGTAATTTTCAGGAACAATATATACAACTAGAACAACCTGGAACATCACTTAAAACTTCAATTTTCGGAAAACGATGGGCTCCCTACTAAAATGTGGTTTTTTAAAGACATTTCCCGTATTATGAAATAAAAAATTATAATTTTGTGAAACAATGTTCAGAATAACTAGAGCAACCTGGAACATCCTTCAAAATTTCAATTTCCAAAATTAATCGGTTAATGAAATAAGGTTTTAATTTTCGAAAAATGATGAATTGCAAAGTTTGTTCTTTTTCGACATATTTCAGTTAGTATGAAGATAGAAACGCATTTTTTTAAATAATGTTCAGAATGACTGGAACATCCGTCAAAATTTCAATTTTCAGAAATCAATGGACTGTCAAAATTAGGTATTTTCAGTACTATGAAACGTAGGAGTGTAATTTTGTGGAACAATGTTCAAAATAGCCAGAACAACTTGGAACATCCTTCAAAACTTGCATTTTCGAAAAATATGCAGACGTACTAAAATGTTGTCTTCTAAAAATAACTCTCGTTCTATGAAAGATAGAAGCGTAATTTTCAGGAACAATATTCAGAACAACCTAGAACATCTTACAGAATTTCAATTTTTGAAAAATGATGGGCTACCAAAATGACGTTTATTTTTAAGTTGTCTCAAGTACTATAAAAGAGATAAGCGTAATTTTCAGGAACAATATATACAACTAGAACAACCTGGAACATCACTTAAAACTTCAATTTTCGGAAAACGATGGGCTCCCTACTAAAATGTGGTTTTTGAAAGACATTTTCCGTATTATGAAGTATAGAATCATAGTTTTGTGAAACAATGTTCAAAATAACTAGCACAACATGGAACATCCTTCAAAATTTTAATTTTCAAAATTACGCTTTTTTATAATTAATCTCCTGTGCTATGACAGATCGGGGCGTAATTTTCTGAGACAATGTTCAGAACTTGGTACATCCATTAGAATTGCATTTTTTTTCGACCGTTATTATTTTGGGAATGATGTCCAATAATATGAAGTAAATCCTAGAGAATCTTAATTTACTTGGAGAAAATTGTGATCATTTATTTTCACAAAAAAAGCTAAACAGACCCAAGACCTGAAGGAGGAGGAGGAGCTGAGTTAGTCGAAAATTTTTCAAACTTGAAGGAAACCCTGAATCAACGACTAAACTGCAACGGTCTAAAACCAATACTTCAGTTATGTTTGCCAGGAGAACATTGAACAAGAAATTGAAATTGTATCAAAAATCAGATTCAATACATAATAATGAGCCTAACTAGGTTTTTGGCTACCAGAGTCTAAAACTTTTATTAGATTCAAATTGCCATCAAAAGACAAAAGTGATTCGAAAGCAAAAACAAAATATCAGAGCGAAAAAGAGAAATCCTGACATCATCAGTTGTAAGTCAGAAGAAATAAAAAAGTAAAATGAAAAATTCAGAATATCAATCCGAGAGCTACGAGAGCAGTTCAGATATTATTATCCCTGCCCTGGACAACCGAAAACTTGTTTGCAAAGAAAATATTGATCTGGTCCATAACATCATCCTGAAAGATAGACGAATCACTGCTGAAATGCATAGCTGGGACTTGTGGCTGTTGAATAGATAGTGAAGAAACCATTTTACATAAAGAATTAGGTCTGAAAAAGATGTCTGCACGATGGATATCAAAAATGGACGATAGATCACTTTAGAGACCAATTTGGCCATCATTATAATACGAGATCCTGAACACTTCCTAGCAAGATTCGTTACTGTGGATGAAACCTGGGTTCACCATTATGATCCTGAATTCAAAAGGCTGAGCTTGGAATAGAGACACAAGGGTTCAACACCACCTGGAAAGTTTCGTGCAACATCAGGAATTATCCTTATAGATTTTTTACCACGTAGTCAGACTATAACTGGGGCAATATTGTGACTTCATCAAAGAAAAAAGAGAAGAAAACTCAGACGTGGTGTGGTGTTTCATCAGGACAACGCTACTGCCCACAGGAGCTGTGAGAGTCTTCGACATTTTCCAAAAGCTGCCCTATTTTCCAGATTTGGCCCCTAATAACTTCCATGTATCCCCCAATCTCAAAGAACACCTTTCTGGGATTCACCTTCGGGATGATGAGCCACTGATGATAGAGATGAACGAGTAGTTTACAGCCCAAGACAAAACATTTTTTCTGAGGACGTTAAAGCTTTTTACCATCCTTACACCAAGTTTGTCAACGTCTTAGAGGACTATGTTGAAAAATAAAAAATTCCATCTTTCCAGGTTGTTTCATTCTATGTCAAAAGGCGAAAATTGCGTTTAAACTAAATACGTCACCGATTTGTGTGATATGTTTATTATGTTAACTTTAATAAAACAACAAATACATTAAGCTAATATAGATACTAATAGCCCAAACATTACTCATCAAAGAACGGATATTGTATCATTGACCCAGAGAGTTAGATTATTTGAAACAAAAATTTAAATCTCGTTTGTTTTTTTTTCTACTCATAAGATTTAATTTAACTTTAATAATGTCATTTTTACGAAAATAACGTAAATATTTTTGGGGAATTCCGAATTAAATTCTAAGTAAAAGTAAATCATCCTACATAAATAGGTAATCCCTTTAAAAAGAGGAATATTTATAACAATGATGTAAGCACATCCTCGTTTTTGAAATAATTACGCACACCTAAAGTTTTCTCTTTTAAATACCAACCGCCTAAAGAAAAAAATAATCCTTAAACCTATCAAATTATGAAAAAACTGGTATATTCCTATAATAAATTTATTTATTTATTTCTGGACTCAAATTTCACTAATAAACTATTTTAAATTAACTCAACAATATTTTTTAAATTTATATTTAGAAATTTATAGGAAGAAACACTATTACCAACAAAAACTCTACGAGAGAAACTGACTTGATCCGACGTACACTGGAAGTTCAATACGGAATATGAAGTTTTTTTTTAATTATTAACAATTATGATTTCCTTTTTTACTTGAACATGTAGTTCTGAGAAATAACTATACTAGACTATAAATAGAGGATACACAACTCCGTGTTAAATTAAATGAGGTTATGTTATAATAATAAACAAATGAAATCTATATTTATACAGATGTTTAGTTATAAGTTATAGAAGCTCCTCGATATATAAGTAAAACACAAGAATTTAATCCTTATATAAAATAATTAGGGTTTTTTTTTTTTAATAAATTACAGTCATAATAATTATTGCTTCAATCAAATGTCATTGTAGGTGAGTGATAATGTTTTGTTTAACTAGCTGTCAAATTCTTTAATTATTAAATCAACCTCAAATTCTGTCCCTATAGTTATTAAACCTTTTTAATTTGAGAATAACAATTTTAAGTAAAATATAACCCCATCGAAATTCACTCTTATGCGGATACCTTTAATTGAAAAACATAATACGGATACTAACCAACTGAAATTCTCTTCTCCTCTCGTATGCTCTCCGGATACCACTATCTTTCCATAATTTGGATAGATTCGTCACGTAACTAACAAACAGTCTAAAATCTAACACTGTATTATTGTTAAACTCTAACAGCTTCGAACCCAGTTCACTATTCTGGCTATCACCCCACGGTATGTTCAATTTGTCCCTGGCGTCCACTAACACCTTCATACCCTTAACGACGTTCTGATAGATAACCTGGTGGAATTCCTTGATCAATTCATCCTCGAATTTGATCCCGTGTATTATCCTCATCTGTTTCAAGAATGTTGACTTGCCGCTCTCCCCGCGCCCAACAGCAACAGTTTGACCTGCCGCTTCAGCACTTGTTTGTCCTTTTTGATCATCTTGTCGATCTCCTGACTCCTGTACCGCTGTTCGAGTTCCTCCGGGCTGAATTTGAAACGCAAACAACACGGACAGGACCACTTTAGAGTGGACATCTTTAATTCAACTACATCTTCTCGGACATTAAGGTAGATGTGGCGCGTGCGCCCTCGTAACGCTGTTGCCGTATCACTGAACGATAGCCGTTTGCTGTCTGATCGCTTCTGCTCGATCCCTCGATCCTGCTACGTACTTGATGAACGCCGCTGACGCCAGACGAAATACTGTTGCGGGATAGGAGGATACATGACGCGGTATTTGCGAATTCCCTTTTTAAAATTCTAGATAGGGACAGTTCGCTGCTACCGCTTTTTGTATTATTATTACTGCTATAAGCTAATCTAATACGATCAAATAGTATCGTGCGTTGTGCATACGCGCAAGCAACCACTCCCATTTTCCGGTCGTTTTATATGTTGTGCTTTTCAGCATGACACATCCAGACCAGACTATACACAAATTATTTACCTTTTGCCGTTCTTCCTGTACTATCTATACCGCAAAAAAATAAGCGGTAGCTAATATATACATTAGAAATGATGTGCGGTAAATACGGTAATATAAGAGAGTTTCTAGTGAATCCGGCTGATTTAATGTTAAATTCTATTTTCCAGGATAACAAAACAATTATTTTACTTGAAATTTCTATAAATAAAACATTTACTCTATTATACCTTCAACTAATTAATATATTGGTGTCGTTCACCCAGTCAGTCAAATAAGTGATAATTATTTATATTATAATTAGACTTTTTAAAACATTTTTGATTGAATTTTGAAAGTTTTTTGATTTTCAAATAAATGTCAATGAGTGAATGAATTAATTTCCTTAGTAATACCTTCGAAAACGTAATTAAAGGGTCATATTTATAGTTCATGCTTGAGGTTGTATTGATGCTTGAACACGCGATTTTGACGTAAATGTCATTAGAAATCTGTCAAAATCGCGACAACCTCAGCACGGACTATTATAGATATGACCCTTTTGCCCTTTAATGATCAAAAAGTAGTTGCAGGGGTTGTTATTGTAATAAAACCCTGACATAACCGATATAATCTTTAGTGTTACCAACACGAAAAGTGATATATTACCTCATTTTTATCAGTGGAACTGGTTCTGAATTCTCAGCTGTCATTTACGTCGAGGCAGCGTTCTGGGTTACATCTGAACGCACCCTACACCTTATTTCAAAGAGAGACAGACAAAATTTACAAACAGACCTCCGACCCAAATTACAACAAATAATTGGTGCTAGATTTCGCATGAATTGTAATTGAAATTCTGTATATTTGCATTTTACTTATATAATATACAGGTTGAACAACCCAGATACTAAGCGCATTGTAAATAGCATTACATGTAATGGTCAAATACAGGTATGCGTTAGAATGACAGAGATGGTGGTATTTTTGGCATATGCAAATTATCAGCATGTTACAGATATGAGAATACAAAATACAATAATTTGACTTTGACAACACCGTACATCTACCTCGTATCATCATCTCCGTCATTCTAACGCGTACATGTATTTCACCATTGCATGTAATGCTATTTACAATGTCTAGTATCTGGGTTGTCCAACCTGTATTAATCTGCAAATCAAAGCTCTATACCTTATTTCAAAAATAGAGGGACTACATTCTGAACAGACTCACAGCCCAAATTACAGTATATAATTTCCAAAATAAATTTTATGTGACAGTATCTGGTAGTAGGGTAAAAGAGAACTAATCTACACCGAAAAATAGATAAACTAATGTAATAATTATAGTAAATCTTCAAATACCCCTAATGTTTGACAAGGAACAGAAATAACAGAACGTTGCATAATGTGATTTAGTCCTGCTTTCAACCAATAAGAAACAACTATCATTGGGGTTTGTTCAGAATTTTGTCTCTCTCTTTTTGAACTAAAGTATAAAAAGAACTAATCTACCCCGCAAAATAGCTACATTATTAAAAAAAAACTATAGGTAAAACTGAAAATGTGAGATAAACAATGCCAAAATATTTGACATAAAATGTTACATATTGTGATTGTTCTCTCCTTTCAGACTTACAACCCATAAGAAATTACTGTCATTTGGGTCTGTTCAGAATTTTGTTTTTTTCTTTTTGAAACAAGGTATAGCTATGGTCATTACTCGAACGACAAAAGAGCTTTACTAATAGAGAGGGGATTGGGTATTTACTTCCATTTACACAATTTTAACCATTTTTTAAGACACTCAATACAGCTTCATTTCCACTAATCACAAAGAAAACAATGGGAAACAAAACGCGAACTAGCAAATATTTATAATCATCAGTGTAATTACAATGAATCACTGTTGATAATGGAGATAAACAATCGATATAATAAAAATTGCGAGAATGTGAGTAAATAGTGCATATCCTACAGGTTAGTCCTTTACGCGGTTTTGTACTTCCTGTTGTGTAAAATAATATGTATGATATGAGTGATAATTTTCTGACCTTGAACTTCTATTAAAATACTTTGGTTTAAATTTAGTCATTGAATTTCCCGATCGGTCTAATTTTAGATCACGCTATTAAAACATTAACATTTCTTGTTTATATTTATAATGAAGTTGGTGTATCGACGTTATGTGTGTACATCAAATACTTTTGGGAAACCTAATAATTCCAGGAAACGTCACTTTTATATAAAACAAAATCATTTTGAATTCCGTTTACGCGCGTAACCATTCTCAAGAAGCTATTCATGAATAACAACGCGGGGAAAAACTAAAAACAATTAAAACAAAAATCTACCCGTATAAAATGACACATGACACCTGTCAAAATCATTAAAAAAAATACACAATTTAAAAATTAGATTTATTTAATTAATCTTATCCACTATATCGTACAAAAATATAAAAATAAATAAAAACCGATTTATTATATTCGCGAACACATTTCAACTTATTTATCGCCATCTCTTAACATGTTCAGAACGTAGTACATTCGCTCCATTATCTCGGGATCCACGTCGTATTCGACGGCTAGATGTAAGGCCTTCAGGGCTTCCTGCAGTTTACTTTCTACGCCGGCACATTTTAACATCAACTTAGCCTTTTGATTGTTCGCCGCCAAAGCCCAGATTATCGTTACAACCGCGATTTTCTCATCCAGATTGCCGGAAATCAATTTATTACTGAGTACATTGAGGAAATCACCTTTTTTAAAAAAATAAATAAACACTTAGAGAGAATTTAAATAAACCAGACACGTACGGGATCATTTGTAAAATTGACATTTTATACTTAAACGTCATTTTTGACGTTTCCTTACCTGATGATAATAACCGCGGCCTATTCGATGTATAAAAGGAAATATTTCTTAAAATCGACATAGCAGCTTGTTTATTAGCTAATTTATTACTGCTAGTTAATAAAATTACCAAATCCAAAACATCGGGTATTTTAGCTAAGGAAAACTGTCCTTCCGGATGTCCGGAGAAAGTTTCCAAAAATTCCAACCAAATTAATTCGACACTTTCCCATGGTTTTTGTTTTTTCGTGATAGCAGGATGTAATCTAGTTAAGGATTGTAACAAAGAACTCTGAAAAATAATCACGAAAGTAATCGCAATGCTCGGTGTCTAAACTTGATATTTTTACCTTGGATAATATAATTCTACATTCTGTTGATGCGCAGGAATTATGTAGAAGATGGAAGCTCAATTCTAAGGTGGATAGGTCACGAGTTCTACTGATTAATTCCATTTCTTTCGATATTAGTGTTACTACTCCGTGTAAAAGCGAAATGTTACTTGGGAGTTTCCTTGGACCCGTACCTGCTACTTGGCTCGTTAAAGTCAATGATTGACATGCTAAAATTATTATGACATTATTAAAATGCACGCTAAAGAAATCTTATATATATAAATCATCAATAACTCTGTTATTATTGACTTTAGGATAAAAGTTCATAGGAAAGTTTTTGTTCGGAATTAAATTTTCTGTCGACCGTGAGAACTGTATACTGGGTGTCCCATTTAAAAAATTACGTTTTTCACAATATCACGTGACCCAGTACGTCAATTATTATTTTTTAAATGCCATTGTAATTTGCTTGAAAAACTACACTAGTTTGCCTATTTAACCAACTTTGTAGCTCCAATAATAACAAAATTAGCAATAGTGCCGACTTAAGTTTGAAAACCCTGTATATGGACAGCAAGATATTTTAATAAAAAAACTTTTTAACATACCTGCAGTACAATCAGTCGTATACGTACACAACATCTTTAAAACATCAACAAGTAAATCCTTCTGGGTTAAAATCCACGTCCACAGTTTATGAACAAAATCTGCTAAACCCAGTAGGGTTGCCGCATTTTTCACACTAACCTCACCGGCCATAAAATTCGTCAACAACGCTATTAAAGTATGAAACTCTTGCAACACCGCGGAGATACGTTTCTTCTCCGACATCCTCCTTAGAGATTCGACAGACTCCAAACTTAATCTCACGTGAATTTCTCTGATCTGTTTAACGATTACGTCCATTAAACCGTTACTCAAAGCGTATTTTTTCGCCTCTAAAGACACCCATAGTATGTTCGTCAAGCTATTCAAGACTAAACTCTTCTTTTTGTGATTATTTAAACTAGTTCCTCTCAAATTAACGATTTCCAGCATATGCAAGAGGATCCGACACAATTCAGCGCCTGCAATGACGAAATTAGCTTCTCTTGAGGTGCTGTCAATTTCGTTTGAAGGTGAGTTATTTCTGTGATTGCGGTTTAATGATTGCATGTATAATTGTTGTAAATTCTTCTGGTCTGATGCGGTTTTCGGCGAATATTTTTGTTTAGAATAAGCAGGACTTGATAAATTTTCATTATTCTCAACTCCATCTTGCTTTGATAAAGGTGTACGTGGGGTACGAACTGTGTCTAATAAATTTTGTACTGTACTAGGTCTTGAGGTATTTAAATCTTTAGAGGTTGTAGAAATTTCTATTTTTAATAAAGATGTAAGCGAATTTAAAGCGGAATTTTGAAGATCTATAAAACGATTGCATTAATAAGCTATACATAACAAATATTACGCCCTAAATTACTTGAGGAGTTATAACTGCTGATTGCTTCGCATAAAGATTGTAAAAATACTTCATTGCGACTTTCCGAAAGCGCCATCGAGATAATTTGAAGGATGTCCGCATGTTTCGTCCTAAAATTTTCATTGGTAGAACCAGCATAACTCAATAAATTAGCCAGGAGATTGAAAATTTCACCCCATAACTTGTTTTTCAAATATATCAGCTGCGAAAATGCATTATCTACAAAATATTATTACAGAATTTGTTCGTTTTTAGACATAAAAATTAACCTACTATAAATATTGCTATTTAAAAGCGAGAAGAGCACAGTAAGACAATCTCTGGTATTTAAAATTGTACCGAAACATGTCTCACTACAACTTACAGCACGGTTTAATAAACCACAAACAGCCCTATTCATTTCTAAAATTTCACAGTAGAGGGCTAAATCTTTAGTGTCGATGATGTTAGGAGTTGGTATGTATAAAGACCTACAAATATCATTAATATTTAAATTAAATTGAATTTTGTAATCTTAAAAATATACTTAAAAAATATCCTTATTAATCCATGATTTTGCAATTCGCTTGCGACATCTAAAGGAGCTAAATTAATTAAATTTTGCAGGAATATTGCTATCGATTTGACCAGTCCCGGTGTTGTTATAATAAATATAATGCTGTTGTTGTCTGAATCGTTTGAAGTTATCGAACGTTTCGTGTAACCTGTGCCTTTTGTGAAGGTATAGATGAAATTGTCTGGTCTTGGCGTCTGTTCACCTTGAAAAGTTGTTCTAATTCAGACTTTTTCTACACGATTCTGATAATACTTACCTTCGAATAACTTATTTACTGCTTCCTCTTTAATATAAAATTTATTTTTGACGTATAAGCAATTAATGACGAGCTCCAGATTGCTGTAGAAATTATGTTCACATAGTAATTTTAATACTTCGCTTATAGCACAACTTTCCTAAAATAAAATATTGAATTTAGTTACTTTCATTGCTTTCGCCTCCTTAACTTCTAGTGTCCGACGTTTCAGCTAGCAAACTAATCCTAGACTCACTCCCTCTATCTAGCAATGTCAGAACTAGTACCAAATTTTGTTTTTAAAAAACTTAACTCGAATTGTTGGAAAGAAACAACTACCACTCACATAAAAAACAACTGTCAAATTTTTCAAAAAATCCTAACTTTCACTACATTATACCCATTAATTTTGTTTACTTATTATGATAGTAATAACTGTCAAAATTGAACCAAAAAAAAACACATTTTTTATGATTTGACACCTATCAGAAGTATTTTGACAGTTACAACAATCAAACTGTAAATAGAAGGAGTGCTTTTAGATTTTGTGAAATCTAATGTTAAAAGTATAAAAAATAAATGCTTTTACTATTTGACATATGTCAGAAACATTATTTTGAACTGTCAAACAAATGACTGACTTTATATCTTTACTGCTGCCCGCATTTTGAGTTACAATTAAATCTTAAAAAAAGATGATTTTAAAATTTGGCAGATGTCAGAAATATTTTTGACAGATAGTGTTGAAATTCTGAAAAATAAATGTTTTTACCATTTAACAGATGTCAGATATATTGTACAAAACTATAAAAAAAAACACAAAATTTTTTTGCAGCTACAATTATTGACTGCAAAAACAATTATTTCAGAAATTGACAGCTGTCAACAATATTTCGACGGTAACATCGATTAAAATCATAAAAGCTATTTTGTCTATTAAGGAAATGGACGTTTTTATAATTCGATAGATTTTAAAACAACTATGAAGCCTACAAGCGTTACAACTGTGAGGAATGGCTGTATTTACAACCTGGTAGCTACGTAAAGTGGTTGCTAGACCCCAAAGGGGGCACCCAGCTGCCGACCGACCGTTAGGTATGCGGCTATCAGGGAAGGTGCACACACTCCTCAGGACAAAGAGGCACGAAACCAGTTGCCCGCACGAGACCGACACCTCGCGGAGAGGCCCGGCGAACCGGTGGGCTCCTCTCCCCCGTGCTACCCATGTTAGACAAGTTTTCTTGTCAACGTTGGACGGGTCACCGTTGGAGACACTTTAGCGAACTCCTACCTCACATCCAACCCCACGGGGCCTAGGCCTCCTTGCGGATGGCTACTATCGACCAAGCGTGGGAAACGGAATCTGGCCGTGAGGTACAACCAGCCCGCCCGTGAATTAAGCCTGAACTACGGGGACGGCCGGGCAAAAGCCCTACCCCAAAATGCCAACCGCGCCAACCCTTTCGCCCCTCCGGCGATCAAGTATCCGCGGCAGCTACAGTGAAACCGTAGGGTCCCAGAATCACCGAGTTGTTTTAGGATGAACCCCCCCCCCCCCCCCCCACCAGACAACCAGCGGGCGGACTACTCCTCGGCGAATCGACTTTTATCCTCCCCTACTATCTTCGCCAAATTCTCTCGCCACGCCCGTTTCCCTGAGTGTGGCCACCAAGGATGGGGTAGTGCAGCTGCAGAGTTCTCTAGGTAAGCGCCGTAGGGTGCCTCACTTACCCACCGTATATTCCGACGGTTAGCGGCCGGACACCGGAGCGTATGCCCATGCCTACGCCCAAGCATCCTCCCCTATATACGAAGTCTACTCCCGCCACGCCCGTTACCCTGGAACTATGAAACCAGGGATTGGGTAGTGCAGCCGCAGAGTTTTAAGGGTCGACGCTATAGGGTGAACGCCGACCCGAAACCTGGTAGCTGTCAAAAATATTGTGACAGTTACGTATTTTCTTTTGTTTTTTCAAGAAGTACTCTAACTGTTACACTCCCTATCCCCTACCTCCCCCTCAATAAAGAAAAGCTATAACAGCTTTCAGAAAACTGTAAAAAATGCATGATTTGACATTTGTCACATGTCAAAACATAGGAGAATTTGATATGTTTTTACAATTTGACAATTGGCAAAAATTTCTTCGTCGCTACAACAACTCAGAAGTGTAAAACATTACACCTGTCAGAAATCCTTTGACATTTACACCTGTCAGAAAAAATATAATGCTTACAAGCGTTAAAACTGTAAAAAATTATGTTTTTACAATTTGACTGTTGACATTTTTACTACTTACAAGTAACAAAATAAGAGAATATAACACCTGTTTTTTATAGCTAGTAGTTTTAGCTGGTAAACATTTCTTTCCTATCTATGACACTCAAAATTATAATAAAATAATCTATTTAAAAATTTTACAATTATCAAACATATTTTGACAACTGCAATTGCTAAATCTACAATAAATTGTCTTTTTTACACTTAAACAGCTGTCAGAAGCTCAAAATTATAAAACACTGACCGAGTTGTTGATCATGTTTTTTTTACAGCTTTCAGATGTATTCTGACAACTAGAATTGTTGATTGTCAAATAAATAAGTGCGTTTATAGTTTGACAGCTGTCAAAAATATATTGACAGTTACATCTATTAAAACTATCAAAATAACTGTCTTGCTACTTACAGGTGACAAAATCGAAGAAAATAACGGGTTTTCACAATTTGACAGTTGACAAAATGTTCAAACTATTCCGGGTAGTATTTTTAGTTAAAATTCAAGCAAAAATGTCAAAATAATTTTGCGATTCGTTTTTGTTTCTCGAGCTTTCAGCCGATATAAATAACTTGCAATCGTGATATTTTCTTAATGCCAAGTTCACATTTGTGAAGTGTCGCTTTAAATGGGCATTATTTTCGTTTACGAACAATACACTGTTGGACAGAATTCACGAACAGATACGCGAAGTGCTCGTGAATTCTGTCCAACAGTGTTTTTATAATCTTTAAAGAAAGATGGTAAAATTTGGAACACAATAGAAATAAGTAACATGAACAATCAATACCTGTGAATAAGGTGTAACGGCCTTATCCAAAGTAAAACTTTCTTGTGAAATAGTTATAATATGACTTGAGAGATTGGTTAAAAAGACAGCAACGTTTTCTCGGATAATATTTGCTTCTTCATGATCTAACAATACATTTATGGCTATTTCCCATACATCTGCTTTTCTTATTCGCCTATATTCTGAAAAATTGAATTAGAAAAAAACTGATTTGATTTTTTTTTTTACTATAAAAAGGCTTAAATCGATATTCGGATACGCCTACCTTGTACAATGTTTATAGCACATTTATGCGAGGTAGCAAGTCCACCGAACAATTGAAAGATTCCAGCTCTCAAAACGATATCCCTACAAAACCATAAGGATGTTAAATTATAAAAATTATCTTCTATACCCGATTCCTCATCGATAAAACAACATTCCCATTCCTAAAACATCAGATTCACATCAAAGTGTTTCAAAATAATTTACACCACTAATTACATTAATATTAGATTGCTGCATTTCCGCTAGTAAATGATTCAAAATCAGAACAGCATGTCGAGTGATACTCAAACCCATTACAGAGTTCACCGCCGAATCGCCTTTACCACAATGGAAAGCCCCGATCATCTCGCATAAACCAGTAACAAGCTGTACAAGTAAATTTCTCGAGGATAAATCGTTCTTGTTATTCTTCACCCAGCCTAAAGACGCTGTCAAGTGAACTAAGCACGAAAGAAGAGCATCTAAATAAGCTGTAAAATAAAAAAGTGATAGGTCCTAGAGTTTAACCCTGCGGCACCCTTCTTTACCCAAATTATAAAAATGTTGAGAATCATTAAATTTCAAATTTGTCGCTATGATTTCAATGAGGTGAGTCCAGGAGGAAGCGCAGATCAAATTCAAACCGTATAAGTCTAAATAATGTTGTTCGAATGTTACGCAAGTGGTGATTAATTGTAGTAGGTCTTTGTTTAGGATTTTAGATTCCGCATCTTCGATTGTTTCGTTGGAGAGTAGTGTTAAGATCGGGTTGGTTTCGTTTTTCAGGAAATTTGATATCCAGCACTCGATACCTTCCTCTTTATATAACGCAGCGAAATTTGTTAAAAACTCCAATAAATATTGCAACAATTCGTTGTCCTCTTGACTCGAGGGTATCACATTTAAAAATCTGTCAAAACTTTCTTTCCACGGCAAACTTAAGATATTATTCTCGAAAATAAAATTATATTTTATACATTTATATAAGTTGATATACCTGAAATTTTTTAAATAAGTATTTTATTCTTTCCCAGCATTAATAATTCTTACCCAGTTAACTTAATCAATGAATCTACCACATCTTGGTGCTTAGTAGCATTCTGCACCATTTTTAAACAATTATCGATACAATATTCCATTGAGGTACTTTGTATTTGCATCAAATCAACGTGTGACAGCCTTAAAATTGTATTAAAATCATCTGTGTCAGTGTAATTAATTTCTTTCCCAGTTAAAAGTTCACTAAATCCCCCAAACCATTCAGAATTCCAATGTATTTGTAAGGATTGCAAGCAATATTTATCCTGTAGTAATATTTCTATAAAAATAAATTTTATCATTAATACACTGTTGGAAAAAAAGTGACGAGCACGCCCTATATAATCTGAACGTGTGATTCTAACGAAATGAAACCATAATTCCCTGCTGGCAGTGGATATGGCATGATTGGATGCACTGTTTGAATCAACTATGTTCAGATTATACAAGGTGAGCTCATTACTTTTTTCCAATAGTGTATGTTAAATTAAAATATTTTGATAATACCTGATAATCTATTATGCACTTCTTCAATTTTAGACTGATACGGCTGACAACTGAAAGGAACCCTAAATTTTTTCATTACGATTTGAGGTAGGCTCAAATTAAAATTAGAAGGGCTTCCTTTAATGTAATAATTATACAATAAAAGGAATAATAAAGTACTGCCTTCGTGTTTCATACGTTCTTCAGTACAAAACAAAAATAATCCTATAAAAAAATAAATAAACATCGTGAACTTATTTTTGTAGGAATAAAATAAAAATAATACCTCGTAATACTAAATAATACAATTCTAAATTAATAGATAGATTCTGTCGAATCCTAGCGTTAAACAAGCAGATGCTTTTTAAGATGCTTGCAGCCGGTACGATAGAGTCTGGATAATCTCTATAATCTGAATCGTCTAAAGCAGATCTCATTACATCGATGATTATTTTTACCCCATCTTTTTGAAGGAATGTATTGTGCATTATTGGATCTTCCATCATTACGCTGATTTGTGTCAGAGCAGACCGTCTAATCACTGGTTCAATATTGTTCGAATTCAGTAAATCTAGAACCTGTTGAAGACTATTTGCCTAAAATAAAATGTTTTTTTTTAAATAAATAAGACGAACATTTTAAACAAATTTATCACTTACCTGGTAATAATGTTGAGTAGTTTGCATCTTATTTAGATCGTAAACATGTTTAATCTGACAAGACATACTTAAAGATTTATCCAACAAATTATTAATCCTCGGCAAGAGATCTCTGTTATCACCTTGCGAAGCTAACAGCCAACATATCCTAGATACAGCTTCATCTCTTATGGAGCCATCGGCACTGAATAATAAACAAGAATTCCCTCTGAGAATCTACTATCAAAAGAACAATTTCATTTTGCAATAACTGTGTATGATTCATACCTATACCTCTAACGTTGTTAGTCCCATTGTTTGCGCAACATCCGGATCTAATAGACTCAAAAGAGTTCGACCAATAGGAGATATATGATCAACGTAGCATAATAGAGCAGGTAACGTTGAGATAATAGCTTGAATTACGCTATTCCAAATATCTTCAGAAACTAATATCTTACATTTTAATATATGTATTAGAATATCTTCGGAAAGCTTTTGTATCTCAACGTCTCTAGATGATAATCCGTTTAGAGTAATTTCGCTTAATATTGAAGATTGTAACAGAAATAATATTTGTGATCCGGGAGCTCCAGTTTTCAAGTATTTAATTTGGGACCCACAGCACCAATCACTCTTTTAGTACATAATCTATACATTTCCTTTTTTATATCGGTATCACAATGAGATAATAATTCCAAAACAATTACGGATGCATTTTCTCGAAGATGTTGATTGTCTATAACGAGTGGCAACTTATTCGCACAAATCTCGATGAATATCCGAATTAATGACAACTTCTTATGGAAATCTAAACTACTCAAACTTGCTTTTACAAGTAAAATCGATTCATCGGTAGGTAAAGATTTATAATTTTTTAGGAAATCAACAGCAGATGTCATACTTTTACATACCGCTTTAACATCTTGGTATTTCGTGAAAGTATCATTTTCATATCTCCCATTAAATTTCTAGAAAATAATAATAATAACGTCGTTAATAGTATTTAAATAAAACGTAAATGTTTATGAATTACTTCTACAAGTTCCAGTAACTTATCGTGTATACCTGGATATAGCCTGGATATCGCTGCATCCAATAAAGTCGCTGTTATGACATTTTTTAGATTTCTTGGTAAGATTATGTCGATTTTGTCATCTGGGGTAGTAAATGATAACAATTTTAAGCAGCTATTTAATAAGTTAATATGGATGAAACGTGAATTTGGTTCGAAATCGCTAGAAATAGTTTCTAATCTGAAAAGAAAATGACTTAATTGAAATCAAGGATACGACCATTTACTACTAACCGTATGTACTCAATCGTATCAGCAAATTTGATTAAAATCTCCCTTAATATCTTTACTACCTCCCTAACGACTTCACTCTCTCTACAATCCCAGATTTTCATAGTTACACACAAACCTAACAAATCCAGAAGATTGTTCAGTAATAATAAAGCTCGTACTGTACAAATCTAAATAAAAATAAAACCGTCAACATCAATTAATAAAAATTTTTCACAATTTTACAATATTTACCCTCCATTTCCTCATGTAAATTGCTTCTTTAATATCATTAGCCCTACTATATAAATAATCCAAGATACATCCGATACTATTTAAGCAATAATAAGGCAGCGGTAATTGTTTCATCTTTAAAATGTTTATCGTTTCTGTTTTCTCAATATCGGAACTTATATTCGATCTGTAGGATGTTACATTCGAACTGATACTAGCATCAATTGGCGATGATAAAGGTGAAAAGGGATGCGATAAGAACTGAAATATATTAATGTTGAATTAAAGAAATTAAATACGTAAAATCAACACACTTACAAATTGTTTTAAATTATATGTATCGGGATCTGTAAAATAATTTATACGAATACCCAACAGTTTTGTAAATTTAATTAACGCATTTAATACAGCAGCTTTAATCCGAGATGATGTACAAGTTCGAACTAATTTTTGTAATTCCTAAAGGATTGTTTCTACACAAAATTCTTTATAAATGTCATTGCTCATACTTACAAATATAATCACTGGTCTTTGGAGAAATACTTCCGCAGGAAAATCGTGCAACATCACATCCGAAAAAAACTCACATGTATGTAATAAAGCACTTGGTTCCGGTGGATTTCTCAAAGAATTTTCAACCGATTCTAACACATGTCGATCTGTATTTATCAACGGATACCAACATAATGAGAAATATGGCAAATATAATTCTGTTTCATCTGTAGATTCACCAGGACTTATAGAGTTAGCGGTATTAACAATTTCTATCCTATCAAAAGAATTAGTTCGGAATCGTAATAAATAAAATTCGTGTCTGATTTTACGTACCCTGTCTGTTGCTCATTTGATGAACTAACTTGAACTATACCTTCAATAGGAGTCGCAGTTGATTCAGCAGATTTTGATCTATTAATCGGTATATATTGCTCGTTAGATCTATAACTCAGCGGAATATCGGATATCAACGGAGGTACGATTGCATTTTCCGTTTTACAAAATTGTTTAATATCCTTTATTAAATTGTTGATTTCTTCATGATAATCTGATCTAACACAATTATGAATTCGTTGCAGCTCTTTAATCACATTTTCATGCCCGTAATATTTCAATAACGTTCGTCCAGATTCACTCTAAAATATCACACTAGCATATACCTCAAAATCATTCTTATCAAATATATAAATTACCTGCAATACATTTTCGATAAGTTTTAAAACTAAATCTTCGCAAGAGTGCTCGGGAAATGAAAACCAGTCAAATAACTTTTGTAAAATCTCTTTACTTCTAGCTAAATCATTATCGAATATATATCCACTCTCTAGTTTAGAAATAATGTTTCGAAGTGCTCTTTCTCTAATTTCTTGTATTTTATGTCCTGGAAAAATTATAATTGAAGGTAAAATTTAAAGTTGAATAGAAAAGTATTTTTACCAAGTTTTTCTATATGTACGGATAATATATATTTCTCTGTCATTTCGATACTTTTTAATTATAGGAGTTAATTTCTCATAATTATTTAGAAACAGTTTTAATTTTCTTCAAATTTCAGTTACTTTTATTTGATTTTTCAATTAATTTTTGACAGTTGAAATAATTCTTAAATTGAACGCTAGATATCGCTAAAAACGATATTTATATCCAAATCACTTCGTTGAAGGATTGTTTTCTATAAATTTTCGATTTTTAGCTTTTTACAAAAAAACTAAATACTTGTATTTAATTTAAATTTTAAAATGTACTAAAACTGCAAAGCTCAATATTAAATATGCCTACAATAATTAATAATTTTAAATGGAGGTGCACGTCTTTAACGTAGTGCAATAGATATAAGACAGGTTACCTAATCGGTATGTTCATTTGGTTGTGATTTGGTGCACTAGTCTAGTTTTTGGCTGCGTTCCGTTATTGACTGCAAGTGCTTGGTATACAACCCAGATACTTAGGTCACTTAGGTATTGTAAATAGCGTTACATGCAATGGTAAAATACATGCATGCGTTAGAATGACGGAGATGGTGATAGGAGGTAGATGTTCGGTGCGTTCGTTTGATGCGCTGAACGTGATGGAATAGTTATGAACGAAATTTGGACTAAATTTACATGTCCTGAATCAGTTTTTAAGAGTTAGAGGTTATTGTGATGTAGTAAATATCAGTATTAATGTATATTATTCGTCAATGACTTCTTTCAAATGAACACACCTATAGATAACAATAAACATCGGTATCACCTCACACCACAACTTTGATTAATTATTCGGGACACGTGTTTCGAAAACACATGGGTTTTCATCATCAACCGAATACCGAATGAATAAATAAAATTAAAACACCATCATTATAAACATCCCCCTACTTATTGTATAAACAAGCAACGCATGCGAACTCTACTTAACCGGACTAATCGTTAGCACATGTTGCGAAGGGACATCCTATCTCTTTAAATTCGTAAACAAAACCGACCTTCCAAGAATCGATGGTTCTCTATTCATGAGATTATTTTCGTGTTTATACATAAAAATACTCTCGTAGGCGTCGAGTTCCCTTGGCTTATCGACGGCTTTTAATAATTTGACACTGTCTGTTTCAATATGATGTCCCTTTTCAATTAAATGTTGTGCTACTGCGGACTTTTCCTTTCTTCCGTATCGAAAGTGAGCTAGATGTTCTTTGTATCTAGTCTCTATTGACCGTTTTGTTTGCCCGATATAAATTTGATCACAGTCTTTACATGCAATTTTATAAATTCCCGACTTCTGTCCCATCTCAGGTTTGTCTTTCGGGTTGCCTAAAAGATTTTTTAACGTACTATTGGTCTTATAACAGACATTTAAATTAAACTGTTGAAAAACGCGGTTCAATCCTTTGGTTATAGGGTGAAACGGTAACTTAATGAATTTCTTTTCCCGGTTATTCGATGGGACTAAAGTAGTGGAATTTCTGACGTGATTCTTATATTGGGCTTTTTAAGCGTGCATTCAACATCTGCAGAAGAGAAACCATTATAAACCGCTATTCTCTTAATAAATTCTAATTCCTTCTGAAATCTCACTTTATTTAGCGGGAATTTAACCAATCTATTAATTAAAAAATTTATCGCGGACATTTTCTGTTGATCACAATGATTTGAATCTGCTAGAATGAATCTATTCGTATTTGTTTCTTTTCTGTAGATGTCAATTTCCAATCTATTATGTTCATTCCTAATAACTAGAGTATCCAAGAAAGGAAGTTTGTTGTTCACTTCTTCTTCTACTGTAAATTTAATGGTATTAAATCTGGAATTTAATTTGCTGAGGAATTCGTTGACACTCATTTTTGTAGTGTCGAACACCGCGAATACGTCATCCACGTACCTAAGCCAGATTCTCGGAAAATATCCATTCTCTCTTTTCATGCTCGTTTCAAAACTACTCATGAACAAATTAGCAATGAAAGGGGATAACGGATTACCCATTGCAGTGCCTTCATTTTGTTCATAAAACTTTCCATTCACTTGAAACCGATTTTGCGACATGCACACCTATAGATTTTGATAGTTTAAAATGTCAAGTTTGACAAATAGAAGTATTTTGACACTTTTGACACAGAAACTTAAACTTTTTGTAGTTTTAATAATTTTAGACTATATCAACATAAATTCTAGGTGTACCATGAAATGTAAAAATCTGAGAACATTCACAAAGTTGGAGTGTTTTCTATTTTTGAATCGACGTAGATAATTTGCCGATAAATTACGTCATTTATATGTATTATGTCTAATAGTAGTACATATACGGCATTGTGTTTAAGACACGTCATATTGAATCTGTATGACGTCAGACGACAAATTATCACAATAAGACGTTTAAATAACATCAGTCTCTCATAGTTAAATATCTATAGGTTAATGAATGGGCGTCACTAAGAGCAAATGTTCTTTAATTGGCTACATTTTCATAGTACAGTGGAGTCCTGATTATCCGAGGTATCACTGCTTATCGTCGGTCACGGCACACTTGTTGTAGGGAAGTTCCTGCATTACGTTATTTAACGTAGGGACTTCCCCTGCTTATCTATCTAGCAAGACCTAGTTATAAATACACGTGCGTTACTATTATCAACCATGTATAAATAGTTAGGTACCTACTTCTACTCGACCTAAATTAGAAGTCCTTGTACCATGATGTCAAAAGGAATTTGTACAACTATTTAGATGATAAATAAAAGAGAAAAATAGTTGCCATATTTTATTTATTACAAAGAAAATACATCGTTCATTTAATTAGCTTCGGTATGTTCCTCAATAAACAAAATCGTGTTTATTAGATAATCCACTTCATTCAATATACTTCCAATAGAATGATTGTCATTGTATAAATGCATTCTATAAAAAGAGAAAACAACAAATTACTTATATTATTAATCAATAAATTAATACATACTTTACAGGTACTCCATTAGCTTTCAATCTAGTATAATATTCCTTTGATTGAGTTGGAGGCACTCTCAAATCTATAGAACCCACTTGTATCATCGTGGGCGCTTTTACCTTATGAGCATGTTGGATCGGTGACACCAATCTCATGGATACTAAATTTTGTATATTAGGCTCGCCAATTTGAGTATATTGGCTTCCTATTACAACAGAACACCTACAATTAGATATTTTAAATACGTACACAGCACCAATCAATTCAATGCAAAATAAAAAATGTTTACCAATCCGGTATATCACTCATTATACTCATTGCAGCAATATCGATAACAGGATTTTTAGTTATGACTACTTTAAACATATCTGGATATTGACCACTTAAATGCGTTACTAGAAATCCACCGTAAGAGCTTCCAAATAAGACTACCGCATCTTTATTCAAATACGGATATTTCGCTAAGGTTGTTTCAACAGCTAAAACACAATCGGCAACATCACAAACACCCACTCGATGTGGTGAGAAATCAATTGTAGCCTGACCGGCTCCAGTAGAACCACGATAATTGACTAAAATTACTGCGTAACCTAATTTAAGGAATAATGCTGCTTCTAACGATAGATTATTGGTTGAAAAACTGTGAGGGCCCCCGTGAGGCCATACAATTAGAGGAACGCTAGCTTTTGTTTCAGTTTGGGGACCAATGTATATGATAGTGAAGGATTCTGAAAATAAACACACATAATTGGATGTTAAGTAGGTAATTTTTATATTGATACTTACTAACATCATCGTCAGTATTGTGAAACAGTTCTACGTAATCACATACATGATTCTCAAGTCCCGGTATTCTAGATCTTGGGGTAACTTCAATCCATTCGATTGATGCGATATCGTTTTCTAATTTTCCAAGAGTTAAAGTGTCGGATTTAAAGATATTGCTGTGGTTAAATATTAGAACATCATCAAATACACCCAAAATAGTGAAACTATCGGAGATCTCTCCAAATTGGTTTATCGTTTTCTTATCTGTATACATCCAAAGTTAAAAAAAATTATATATAGAAAACAATTAGATAATAATTTACCCAAATCTATCATATAAGATTGTAGGGTGTTCTTCTGATTGGTAGTTAATACCAATTTCCCATCATTAGTCCAACAATTTTCAGGAAAATTAGTATTATACAATCCATAGAATAGTTTATTATTTGCTGTAGTAGTCTCTCTTTGGACAATATCTATTACAACATCTATTTCGGACTACAATCATCAATTTTGTTTCGATTACCACATATATTTATGATTAATTAGAACTTACATTTTCCTTTAAGGGTGCAGCTGTCTTTACTAAAGACATACACGCAGCATGTGTTCCTCCGGCTTCCCTTTGAAGCCAAATTATTGTTTTGCCATCTGGAGTGTAACGTGGATCTTTTGCCGACTTATTTTTAAGATTAATTTCCGCTAAAAATCCGACACGATCAACAAAAATAATATTGCGAAGCCATAATCTTAACTTACTGTAATGCCCTTCGAAATCTAATTTGAAAACAGTGCTAAGTCGATTTGTACAGTAAATTAAACCAAATTTTCGAGGATGAGTTTTATATGCAATTCCGATTATGTGGGTTCCATCTGGACTATAACTTGGCTTAGCAGGAAAAACATTTTCCGGTATCCCGGAAAGTATTTCGACTTCATCTTTGTTTAAATCGTATTGGACGATAACTGATTGGACTTTATTGACAAATTGATCACCCCAATCTTCCCGATACAAGTATTCTTGTCCCTGTATAATGAAAGCAAAAATAACGGCTAAATTATAAAATAATCGCTTGAAACATACCTTAATAATTTCGTCGTCTTTACCGTTAGGTTTCACTTGATTCCTTTTCCAAAACGGTTCTGTTTTTGGTTGTTTCTTCTCGGCAATATACAACAATTTCGTTTCATCCGGTGAGAACTGCAACCTTGCGAATTCATCTAAAATTCATGCAAATTATTATATTTTTAATATTTTTAAAAGGTAGAAATTACCATCTGCATATACATCACCGTGGAGATCTAACGATTTTAAATCGACAGTCGTTTTCAATTCATCTTGCGACCAAATCTCTAAGAATTGTTTCGAATCATTTTCTCTAATTATACCTATTAAATTCCCGGTTTTCGACGAACACCTTAATAATCTGCAAAAGAATATTTAATCCGAGATTTTACTGGATGAAGAAACCAACATACTCTTCTGTAATGTTTACCGAACAGATACTTTGTGCATTTTTCCCGTCAGAATTTAAATTGTGAACTCGTAAGATTTTGGTGGTTTTACCTTTTTCGACATCACGTTGCGACCAAATGCTTTTCAAAGCTGTGCCATTAGATGTGATTTCAGCACTTAATAAGGCAGGCATTTTAGATACTGTATTGTAGGTTTTAAGTACTTTATCGAGCTGCAACAATAATAAGTAAAGTAAATATAGTTTAATAAGTAAATTCGAACATACCAAAGCCATGGTTGCAAGTTTATAACGGCAGGATTCACTTAATATTAAATTTAAAATCCAGATTTTGTTCCTATATAAGCATGAAATTTCACTTATAACAATGATAAATTACAGATAAGTTAGATAACTTACGTACTTATCTAAGTGTATGGGCATATATGGACCTAAAGATATGACGTTTAGATTGAATATTTATGTTCATTTAATCCTGGTTATCAAATTAACTAAAAATAAAATTATGTCATACTTCCTTATTTGTTCATTCAATAGGATATAGGAAATGAAGTTCCACATGTGTGTAATTTTGCCAATAATAGAACCTAATCGGATTATAATAACGCGATACCCATATCAGGTACGAATTGCGGCGTTAATAAGATAAGATCCGCTTTGAATTTTAAATCGACCTGTTAACGTTAAGGACCCGATTTAATTTAAGCAAAGACTACGTTACACCCTCTATCCTCTGACGAAGGTCGATATCATCTAATATTAATTCGTACGAAACCTGCTATCTTAACAGGGGTTATTTTCACCCTTTTATGATGTGATTATGAAGTTTATAGATTTCGGATGATCAACCTTACATTTCGATGAGTATTAGGTGGTTTTAAAATTTGGATTGGTGCCAGCATAAGCATATCATACATCCACAATAAGACACCTGCTTAATATGAACGATATATTTTCGATTTTTATTCCGAGTGGGTTTCGTAAACATCACCTGTAAATTGCGGCTTTAATCGCTTTCGGATTATTTCAATTAAACATGGAATTTAATGAGAAGCAATCGTTAAATAATATGGAGATAGATTATCCTCTCAAAATAGACTTTATTTACGTTTTTAAAAGCGGAGATTTATTGGCTATAATTATATCTTTTCTCGATGTATTCCATAATCAATCATCCATGTTATCAAACAGATCTTCTTATCTCATTACTCATTAATAATTATTATTTATTTACGGCAATAAAATTTAGTACACAAATAGTATTAAAACGGTATAGCCCTGTACTTACCAGAAAAGCAATGTCCTGCAAACAATTGAAATATTGCAGCTCTCAAAAAATCATCTTGCATAAATTGGTAACAAGCTGTGCAAGTTCACCCAGCTTAAAGACGTCATAAGGTGAATTAAGCATGAAAGAAGACCGTCTAAATAAGCTGTAAAATAAAAAGGGATAAGTCCTAGAGTTTAACCATGCGGTACCCTACTTTACCTAATTTATAAGTGTTGCAAATCATTATATTTCAAATTTGTCACTACAATTTCCATGAGGCGAGTCCAAGATGAAGCACAAATCAAATTTTAATCAGTTGTTGGAATGACATTCAAGCGGTGATTAATAAACCTCGTACTGTACAAACCTAAACAAGGATAAAGCCGTCAGCATCAATGAATTGAAATTTTTCACAATTTTACAATATTTACCCTCCGTTTCCTCATATAAATTGCTTTTTTAATATCGTTAGCCCTACTATATAAATAATCCAAGATACATCCGATACTATTTAAACAATAATAAGACAGAGGTATTGTATCATCTCTAAAATGTTTATCGTTTCTGTTTTCTCGATATCGGAATTCGGAAATTCGTTCTGTAGGATGTTAGATTCAAACTGATACTACCATCAATTGGCGATGGTAGAGGAATACGATAAGAACTGAAATATATTTTAATGTTAAATTTAAAAAAACCAAAACCATAAAATCAATACACTTACGAATTGATTGGGTGTGCGACCTGAATCGAACAAGACCATTCTCAGCAGGGGGTCCTCTTCACCGGCCATCTAAGCACGCTTCGTGAAACCTACCCACAGGTACCCAGGTGGGATCTTCCTTGCGTACAGGTTCCATAAACTGTATTAGATGATTTATGGTGGTATGACCTCTTCTAAATGTCTGTCCAATATTTCGATATGCGACACATCCATCCATGCATAAATGAGTCCTAAAGTCGACGTGGGACACAAGCAGGTCTCTCAGCGTCTCCGCATCTGTACGCTGAACAATAG
This sequence comes from Holotrichia oblita, assembly GCA_023690525.1. NCBI lineage: Eukaryota > Metazoa > Arthropoda > Insecta > Coleoptera > Scarabaeidae > Holotrichia > Holotrichia oblita. The sequence goes on along the minus strand of CM043019.1, from coordinate 15,824,165 downwards.
CAGCCGAAACATGTCGCATAGTTCTATTGACTCCCCCAACGATCCAAATATGTTCCCATTCTACCTTACTGTCATCAACTTCTACGACCTCGTTTGGTCCACCTAACCATATAAAATCATGGGTGGCAACCTTGATCATAACGTCACGGGCCTATTTGTACCAAGCGACCACTATATGGGAGGTAATGCCTGTATTCTGCATAAACGTTTTAATCAGAGCACCCTCCAAAAAGCTATGGATAGCCCACACAATCATGTCCACTCCAACGTCTTCCAACAATACGTGTTTGTATTAAAAGATAATGCAAAATAAAAAATGATTATTACTTTTATATTGCTGACCGACATTTTTTAAAATTGTTGCTCGATTAACCGAAAATCCTCGTAGAAATATCAAAACAATAGCGAAACATAACCTAGAAATAGCACTTTTTAGATCGATTTTTAGGTATCTTAGATTGATTTCCGCAAAAAAAGGGAGTCCGTTTTGAACTCAGTAAAACGTGTACTTTCCGCTAAACTGCATATAAATTGCCAATTCAGTGGTCGACATAGTCGAGGTCTTGAAGGTAAAATTTTGGAAGAAAAGTATTTTTCCCAAGTTTTTCTGTATGTGCGGATAATATACATTCGTCTGTCATTTCAATTTTTTTTTAATTACAGGAAAAATTTCTTATAATTATTTAGAAACAGTTTTAATTTACTTCAAATTTCAGTTACTTTTATTTGATTTTTCAATTTTTGACAGTTGAAATAATTCTTATATTGAACGCTAGAGATCGCGACAAGCGTTATTTATATCCAATTCACTTCGTTAAAGAATTGTTTCGTATAATTTTTTTAAATTTTTTACAGAAAGCTAAAATACTTATACTTAATTTAGATTTAAAAATGGGCTGCAAGATCCAGTACTCAATATAAAATATGCCTACAATAATAAATAATTTTAAATTACGGTGTAGTACAATCAAGTGCAATAGATACAAGGTTAACCATTCGGTGTGTTCATTTGTGCACTGACGTTGATTGGTTTTGCTAGCTGTTAAATTTGACAGGTAGATATAGTTTGACAGATGCTAAATAGTTCAATCGTCTTTTTAATCATATTTGCACAGGTTTTTTTGTATTCATCTTAGAAAAAAAAAAACAATAAATAAAGTTTAGTCCTTCTTTATTCCAAAAATTCCACGATACAAATTATTATGTCTGTAAAGTTTGGCGAGTATATGTATAAGTCTTATGCATATATGCAAAATGTACAAAGATCAACGATAAAATTTGTATTATACACACCACACTGCAGACCAGCAATCTCACCGCAGGTTTAGGAATACTTTTCAACAAAATAATAGCCAAACGAAAAGTACTCAACCCACAAAAGAGAACCATACACAGAAAGAAAAATTTATTACTAGTTTCATCGAAAAATATCAACGAAACGCTAAGTGAGAAAACATGTCCATACAAGGCATAGCCCAACAAACACAATATTTCGTAATAACTAATATTTGAATTACTACAATTTAATAATAATTTACATAATAGAGGCATTATAATTACGTACGATATTGAGAAATTTATCGGGGAAAAGTCTATCATTTCATTCTTATTATAATGGCCATAATAAAGGATCAAATTTAATAATATATACGCTACGAATGGCCCGAGGAGATCAAGATAGATTTTTTGAAATCTTTTAGTTAACGGTGGAATAAACGATGCATAAATTCGAAAGCATAAATCACATAAGGAAACCGAAAACAACTTTCGAACGCTTCGTTTTGGGGAATAATCGTCCGAACTAATAAAAATAATTGAATTTTGCATTTTCATTAGAAAGCTAATTTATTTTAAAATCGTACATCAAGGTTTCCCTTTTTTAAATATTCTTGCCTCGCTTTCTCTAATTCTTCTTTTAAATTACTCGAAAACTTTCTCGTATACTCTCTGAGTTTTTCCGGCGATAATTTCTCGTGTAATCCACGTTCTTCCGCTAACAATTTTGACCTATTGAAAATATACACAACAAAACGCGCTGCTCTACGCATAGGATACGAATTACTTAATCGTTCTACTAATTCGGGATGATTAGTTAAGTAACGTATTATAAATCTCACAACCATGATTCTTTTTTCTACGATTTTTGCATACCAAACGGGTAAAGATATCGATACTTATGTAATAGTTCTTGTTTAAGGCGTAATTGTGTTTTTAAAGCTTCTAAATGATTTAATTGTTGTTCCTTACTAAATTCAATTCCAGCTAGTAAACGTATCTAAAATATGATTAAAAAAATTGCTTCGTAAATCATAGAAATCTCACAATCGTATTACCTGTGCACGAGCGTGATCTAACCTTTTTTGCAATTCTAAAACTTTCAAAGAACAATCTTGTGATTCCCGACTTTTAGACGAATTATCGTGGTGATCTTTCTCCACACTGTAATAATACGAAAAATTTTATCATTCATTTGGTTAAATATTCTACGTATCGACCTATTTTTAGAATTAGGTGGATCTATAATTCAGATTACTAACCTTCTAATGATTTCGTAAACTACTGGTAGTATTTCTATATTTAATTCTTCTACCGTTATCTGCTTCTTATTATCTAAATTTTGTTCGGTAGTTTCCATAATGATTGATACATTTCAAGTCAAAACTAGGCGATTGTGAAAATTATCAAAATCAAAATAATGAAAACTTCTTAGGACCGTTCAGAAATCGTAGGCAACACACCGTACACGTTCAATAAAATTAGTGACCGTCGTAATTAAATAACCAAATTATTTAAAAATTACAGGTATAATAATAATAATAACAATTAATAAAAGCGAAAATTTTGAATTTTTACAATAAAATCTTTAAAATAATACAAACCCGAAATTTTCTATAATTACTGATCAGACCCGCCGCGCTTCGTCGATAAAGTTGTTCACACTATTATCAACATCTATTAAATGTCAAATAAAAGTGACGTTTTAAGTTATTTATTTTTACATATTCTAATTATGTAAATATTATCTTGTATATTATAATTTTTAGTTAGTTTCGTGGAAAATATACATTTTACAAACATGCCTCCTCCGCCTATATCGGTGAAGAAGGTCGATCCGGGTTGGAACGATCCTCCAACATTGAATTACACAGCTTCAAATCCACCACCTAAATCTAGGATTACTAATAAAAGGGTGGCTTTTCCCTTATCGTCTAATCAATCTTCGCCGTTATCGCCTGGATTATCTCAAGCAAAATTACCTCCGACCGCGATGACACCACCAGCTCTAGAACAACTAACAGGAGATCATATTAGTAGTACAGTATCGTTAAAAGAAGTATTATTAAACGTAGAAACTGTTTTAAATGATGTTGGTGATTCGGATTTCGTTAAGAGTAAACTAGAAGTGCTCGAAGTGATGTGGAAAGAGAAGAAATTAAATCCTACGCTACAGAAACTAGTGTTAGATATGAGTAGATATATCGCAGATGGTAATATGGAGAAAGCGAACGAAATCCAGTTGAAATTGATGATGGAGGAACAAAGTTTATGTGAACCATGGTTGGTAGGTTTTAAGCACTTAATATCTCTTGAAAATCCTAAAAAATAATATATATACTGTGATTTTACATGTTTATTTTATATTATTATGGCAATAAAAGTATTTATTTAATATTTTTTGTTTGTTTAACTTTACTTCAAATGAAATTAATCTGATCTGTGAACATTAATAAAGTTGAACTGCATTTATTTTTATTTTGTGTATATTTTATTTATTATTTTCTTTATTACATTGAAAATCAATAATTCATTTAACTAGTTTTGATGTGTTCCTCGATGAATAATATCCGGTTTATTAGATAATCCATTTCATTCAATACACTTCCAAGAAGGTGACTGTCGTTATATAAATGCATTCTACAAAAAGAGAAAACAATATATTATATTATAGGCATTATTAATAAATAAATACATACATTACAGGTACTCCATTAGCTTTCAATCTAGTATAATATTCCTTCGATTGATGCAGAGGTGTTCTCAAATCTTTAGAACCAACTTGTAACATCGTGGGCGCTTTCACCTTATGAGCATGTTGAATTGGTGATAACAATCTCATGGATACTAAATTTTGTGTAATAAGCTCACCAATTTGAGTATATTGACTTCCTATTACAACAGAACACCTACAATAGATATTTGAAAATACGTATAAAGCACCAATCAATTCAATACAAAATAATAAATGTTTACCAATCTGGTATATCACACGTTACACTCATTGAAGCAATATCGATAACAGGATTTCTAACTACGACAACTTTAAACATATCTGGATGCTGACCGCTTAAATGCGTTGCTAAAAATCCACCATAACAGGCACCAACTAATGTTACTGCATCTTTATTTAACCATGGATATTTCTCTAAGGTTGTTTGAACAGCTAATACACAGTCCGAAACATCACTGACACCCACTCGACCTGGTAAAAAATCAACTGAAGCTTGACCAGCTCCAGTAGAACCTCGGAAATTAATCAAAATTAATGCGTAACCTAATTTAAAGAATAAGGCTGTTTCTAACGATAAATGATTGATAAACACACTATGGGGACCACCGTGAGGCCAAACAATTAAAGGAACACTAGCTTCGGCTGCAGTTTGAGGACCCACATAGATGACATTAAAGGTTTCTAAAAATAAACATCTATAATTAGATGTCGAGTAGGTACTTTCAAAATTGGTACTTACTAACATCATCGTCAGTACTTTGAAAAAGTTCTAAGTAATGATATACATGATTCTCAAGTCCCGGTATTCTAGATTGTGGCGTAATTTCAATCCATTCGATTGATGTGATATCGTTTTTTAATTTTCCGAGAGTTAAAATGTTGGGTTTAAAGAAATTTTTACGGTTAAATATTAGGACATCATTAAATACGCCCAATACAATGAAACTGTCCGACATATCTCCAAATTGAGTAATCGTCTTCTCATCTGTATATAGTAAAAGTTACAAAAAATTATATGTAGAAAATAATTAGATAATGATTTACCCAAATCTATTATATACGATTGTATGGTGTTCTTTTGATAGGTAGCTAATACCAATTTTCCATTGTTAGTCCAACATTTTTTGGGAAATTTATTATAATACAGTCCATAGAATGGCTTATTATTCGCTGTAATCATCTCTGTTTGTACAATGTCTATTACCACATCTATTTCTGACTACAATCATCAATTTTTTTTGATTACCACATATATTTGTGATTAATTAGATCTTACATTTTCCTTTAAGGGTGCAGCTGTTTTTACTAAAGACATACACGCAGCATGTGGTCCACCAGCCTCCCTTTGAAGCCAAATTATTGTTTTACCATCTGGTGTGAAACGTGGATCTTTTACAGACTTGTTTTTAAGATCAATTTCCGCTAAAAATCTAACAGGATCAAGAAAAATAATATTGCGCAGCCATAATTTTAACTTACTGTAATTGCCTTCGAAATCTAATTTAAAAATAGTGCTTGGTCGATTCGAACTGTAAAATAAACCTAATTTTCGAGGATGAGTTTTATATGCAATTCCGATTATGTGGGTTCCATCTGGGCTATAACTTGGCTTAGCAGGAAAAACATTTTCCGGTATCCCGGAAAGTATTTCGACTTCATCTTTGTTTAAGTCGTATTGGACGATGACTGATTGGATTTTATTGACAAATAGTTCACCCCAATCTTCACGATACAAGTATTCTTGTCCCTGTACAACAAAAACAACAATAACAGCTAAATTATAAAATAATCGCCTGAAACATACCTTAACAATTTTGTCATCTTTACCGGTAGGTTTCTCTTGTTTTCTTTTCCAAAACGGTTCTGTTTTTGGTTGTTTCTTCTCGGCAATATACAACAATTTCGTTTCATCTGGTGAGAACTGCAACCTTGCAAATTCTCCTAAAATTCATGCAAATTATTATATTTTTAATATTATTACAAGGTAGATATTACCATCTGTATATACATCACCATGGAGATCTAACGATTTTAAATCGACAGTCATTTTCAATTCATCGTGCGACCAAATCTCTAAGAATTGTTTCGAATCATATTGTCTAATTATACCTATTAAATTCCCGGTTTTCGACGAACACCTCAATAATCTGCAAAAGAATATTTAATCCGAAATTTTACCGTATGAAGAAATCAACGTACTCATCTGTAATATCTACGGAACATATACTTTGTGCATTTTTCCCCATAGAATTTAATTTGTGAACTCGTAAAATTTTGGTGGTTTTACCTTTTTCGACATCACGTTGCGACCAAATGCTTTTCAAAACTGTACCGTTAGAGGTAATTTCTGCGTTTAATAAGATGGGAATTTTAGATAATGTATTGTATGTTTTAAGTACTTTATCAACCTGTGACAAAATAATTAAATCTTGGATGTTTAATAATTAAATTGGAACATACCAAAGACATGTTGCAAGTTTATAATAGCCAGATGGACTTAAATTTAGGTGTAGAACCGACGTTTTCTTCTGTTATAGACATTATATTTAAATTACAACGATGATAAGCATATTGATAAAAAGAAATTAATGTATCTATATTATGATCAATAAATATTATGTTTATCTTTTAAATCCAGATTGTCCTAGATATATTTTCATTTTTAGGTCAATATCATTTCAGAATCAATGTATTGCAGAACATATAAATTATGTTTTCGTTAAAAATACTGCATACTGCTTCAGTCTTTTTTTGACACATAGTAAATGTCAAAATCTTTTTTTGACACATGTTAAATGTCAAAGTATTTTTTTATCAAAACTATTATTTCTTGAATAAATTGATTTTGAATTAATTGCTGTTTTATTGACCTACAAGTAGAAAGATAAATATCTTAAAAGATTAATAGAAACACAGCTTAGAGATATGTACGTTAGATTACTTTGTAGTTATTTGAATTAAATTCGTGACTTATTTATTATTGCACTAAATTTATGATGGGTTTATAAAATGTCTGAGATGAAAGTTACCAATAAATTACGTCAGTAGAGAATGGCATTGTAAGTCTATCTATAACGGAGCGTTTAAGACAAATTATATTGAATCTGTATGTCATAGGTGAGAAATAACCACAACAAGACGTCTAATTACGTCAGATTGTCTAGAAATCAGATTATAATGTTAATTCAAGATATGATGACATAATATAGGTCCTGGATTAGGGCTGGGTGAAGTATCAATATATCGTCCAGTATTCGACACCATTACTGGTATCGATTCGCCGATATCTTGGATAACATCGATATCGATACCTGGGTATTGGTGCCTCAGAATCGATACCCAGGAATCAATATCAATACAACGATACCTGGGTATCGATACTAACGAACTACGGTAACAACTACGGTATCGTAAAAAATCATTTTTAGACAAATATTTATGGAATTAGTTTTCATATTGACTCAAATATTAATAGATGAGGGTATGTGTAATAATTCGCGTACAATAACAATAATTGTTATAAAAAAGCCAAAGTATCATAATATTGTACACTTGATACCGTAGATATGTTATTGAATATAATTATTGCAATCAACCTGAAAAAATCTATAGCTACAAATCAGTTCTAGGTATCGATTGAGGTATCGGTTCCCAAGTATCGATACCTGCCGATACTTAACCGATTCCAGTACTCGGAATTGATACATCGGTAAGTATCGATACCTCGATTGGTATCGATTCCCGATACCAAAAATGTCGGTATCGCCCAGTCCTATAAGTCCTGGATAACAAAATCGTGGAGAAATGCAACCAATTAAAGAGAATTGGCTAATTTGTCTCCCTGACTTTCTACTATCAGCTATATACTCCTACGTGAATTAAATGATAGGTTTTGGTGATTGATATTTCTTAATTTTGATTTATGAAAAGAATCGGAAGCGTTTGTTACATTTTCTCATAATAATTTGCTACTCAAGTTGTGTACTGCTATCTAGTAGGTGTTCGGGTTAAAGGACAGAGATTTTAAATATTGATTTCTTGTGGGTTGGTTTATTGGTTGCTTTATATCTCATAAAATGTCCGTTTGCGGATATATGTTGATAGGAACTTTTTTTCATGATTTTATGTGGAGAGCTTGCTGCCACAGCTTGTCCCCTTACTTTTGTTACACCCTGTACATTTGATTTTCATTTGACGGCCGCTTGTCGATTTGGTATGATTCAGGCCATGAAGTCAAAATAAATTTGTAAAAGCATTTAGATGATAAATAAAAGAGAAAAAGAGTTGTAAGATTTTATTTATTACAAAGAAAATAAATTATTCATTTAATTAGTTTTGATATGTTCCTCAATAAACAAAATCGTGTTTATTAGATTATCCACTTCATTCGAAACATTTCCAAGAGGGTGATTGTCATCATATAAATGCATTCTACAAAAAAAAGAAAACAAGATATTACTTATATTATTAATAAATAAATAAATACATACTTTACAGGTACTCCGTTAGCTTTCAATCTAGTATAATATTCCTTCGATTGATGCGGAGGCACTCTCAAATCTTTAGAACCAACTTGTAACATCGTGGGTGCTTTTACCTTATGAGCATGTTGAATCGGGGATAATAATCTCATAGATTCTAAAGTTTTCATATTAGGCTCGCCAATTTGACTATATTGACTTCCTGCTTCAACATAGCACCTGTGACAGATATTTTAAATAAACACAAATCACCAGCCAATTTAATAGAAATTAAAAAATTATTACCAATCTGGTATATCACTCATTACACTCATCGAAGCAATATCGATAACAGGATTTCTAGCTACGACTACTTTAAACATATCTGGGTGTTGACCGCTTAAATGTGTTACTAAAAATCCACCATGCGAGCCTCCGACTAAGGCTATCGCATCTTTATTCAACCATGAATATTTCGCTAAGGTTGTTTGAACAGCTAATATACAATCGGAAACATCACTAACACCCACTCGACCTGGTAAGAAATCAACTGAAGCTTGACCGGCTCCGATGGATCCACGGAAATTGATCAAAACTAATGCGTAACCTAATTTGAGGAATAATGCTGCTTCTAATGATAAATTATTGGCAAATGCACTATGAGGACCACCATGAGGCCAAATAATTAGAGGAACGCTAGCTTCGGCTTCAGTTTTGGGGCCAATATACATGACAGTAAATGTTTCTAAAAATAAATATACGCAATTAGATGTCGAATAGATATTTTCCAAGTTGATACTTACTGACATCATCATCAGTACTTTGAAACAGTTCTAAGTAGTGACATACATGATTCTCAAGTCCTGGTATTCTAGATCGTGGGGTAACATCAAACCATTCGATAGATGTGATATCAGTTTCTAATTTTCCAAGAGTTAAAGAGTCAGGTTTAAAGAAATTTCTATGGTTAAATATTAGAACATCATTAAATACGCCCAAAATAATGAAACTGTCGGACATATCTCCAAATTGAGTAATTGTCTTTGCATCTGCAAATAGCAAATTCAAAAAAATTATATGTTGAAAATAATTAGATAATGATTTACCTAAATCTATAATATAAGACTGTATGGTGTTTTTTTGATTGGTAGCTAATACCAATTTCCCATCGTTAGTCCAACATTTTTTAGGAAAATTACTATTATATAATCCATAGAACAGTTTATTATTTGCTGTAGTCATCTCTGTTTGTACAATGTCTATTACCACATCTATTTCTGACTGCAATTATCAATTTTTTTTGATTACCACATATATTTATGATTAATTAGAACTTACATTTTCCTTTAAGGGTGCAGTTGTCTTTACTAAAGACATACAAGCAGCATGTGGTCCACCAGCCTCCCTTTGAAGCCAAATTATTGTTTTACCATCTGGAGTGAAACGTGGATCTTTTACCGACTTATTTTTAAGATCAATTTCCGCTAAAAATCTGACACAATTAACAAAAATAATACTGCAAAGCCATAATCTTAACTAACTGTAATTCCCTTCAAATCTAATTTGAAAATAGTGCTAAGTCGATTTGTACAGTAAATTAAACCTAATTTTCGAGGATGAGTTTTATATGCAATTCCGATTATGTGGGTTCCATCTGGACTATAACTCGGCTTCGCAGGAAAAACATTTTCCGGTATTCCGGAGAGTATTTCGACTTCATCTTTGTTTAAGTCGTATTGGACGATGACTGATTGGATCTTGTTGACAAGTTGTTCACCCCAATCTTCCCGATACAAGTATTCTTGTCCCTGTACAACGAAAGCAACAATAAGGGTTAAATTTTAAAAATAATCGCTTGAATCATACCTTAATAATTTCGTCATCTTTACTGTTAGGTTTCACATGTTTTCTTTTCCAAAACGGCTCCGTTTTTGGTTGTTTCTTCTCGGCAATATACAACAATTTCGTTTCATCTGGCGAGAACTGCAACCTTGCGAATTCCCCTAAAATTCACGCAAATTATTATATTTTTAATATTATTACGAAGTAGAACTTACCGTCTGTATATACATCACCATGGAGATCTAACGATTTTAAATCAACAGTTGTTTTCAATTCATCTTGCGACCAAATCTCTAAGAATTGTTTTGAATCACTTTCTCTAATTAAACCAATTAAATTCTCAGTTTTCGACGAACAACTCAATAATCTGAAAAAAGAATTTTATTCTAAGATTTTAACATATGAGAAAATCAACGTACTGTCCTGTAACATCTACCGAACACATACTTTGTGCATTTTTTCCGTCTGAATTTAAATTGTGGACTCGTAAGATTTTGGTGATTTTACCTTTTTCGACATCACGTTGTGACCAAATGCTTTTCAAAACTGTACCGTTAGAGGTAATTTCCGCACTTAATAAAGCAGGAATTTTAGATAATGTACTATAGGTTTTAAGTACTTTATCAAGCTGTAAAAAAAGGATCAAATATTGGATATTTAATTATTAAATTCTATCATACCAAAGCCATGTTGCACGTTTATAACAGCAGGATTCGCTTAAATATAGGTGTCAAATCGAGGTTTTATTCTGTTATAAGCATTAAATTTGAATAATAACGATGATAAGCTTATTTATAAATAGAAAAGTAAACACAAACACCGCTTAAAGATAGGTTAGATTAGGTTGCGAATTGAATTGAATTTGTAACTTATCTAAGTATAATAGTACACCTTGTTTTGATTAAAAATAATTTTATTTATTTGCATTTAATTCAGACTGTTGAATGTACCTACTAAAAATAATTTTTATATATATCACATTTCTTTATTTGTATTTTTTTTGCTGTTTATGGAATGTTGACATTGAAAATTAAATTGGTACGAGTCAAGGACGTTATGGTATTGTGAAGAAATGATTTTAATTTTTAATAAGTCATGCTCTAATAAGAATTTTAGTATTACAATTTTATGTGAATGTAAACCTTAATATTAATGTTGATTTTATTCAGATATATCGAAAATAAATGTATTTAGTGTAATAATAAATTTCACTATTGTAATGTTATTGAAATATACAGCTTTGTCTTTTAGGGATTTACGTTAAGAAAAAAAACTTAGTTGGTAGTGGTGCCGTATTGCGAACTATCAGAAATGTCGACTTGAAGTTTCACATGTGTGTAATTTTGCGAATAATAGAACCTAATCGGATTATAATATCGCGGTACCCGTATCATGTACGAATTGCGGCGTTAATAAGATAGGATCCGCCGTGAATTTTAAGTCGACCCGTTAACGTTAAGGACCCGATTTAATTTAAGCAAAGACTACGTTACACCCTCTATCCTCTGACGAAGGTCGATATCATCTAATATTAATTCGTACGAAACCTGCTATCTTATCGGGGGATTATTTTCACCGTTTTATCGCGTTATGATGTGATTATGAAGTTTATAGATTTCGGATGATCGACCTTATATTTCGGTGAGTATTAGGTGGTTTTAAAATTTGGATTGGTGCCAGCATAAGCATGTCATACACCCACAATAAGACACCTGCTTAATATGAACGATATATTTTCGATTTTTATTCCGAGTGGGTTTCGTAAACATCACCTGTAAATTGCGGCTTTAATCGTGTTTAAATATATTTCAATTAAACGTGGAATTTATTGAAAAGCAATCGTTAGAAAAATCCGGAGATAATCTTGCAATAGATCATCCGATCAAAATAGATTTTATTTTTGTTTTTAACGGCAAACATTTATTCGCTATAATTTATCTTTTCTCTTCGCATTCCACAATCAATGTTCACATTATCGAACATGTGTTTTTATCTCAAATTATTCTTAATAAAACATACAGCTGATGACAAATTTGATTACTCATTACCTCATTAAGATATGTTATTTATGTATATACGTGCTTAAAGATAGCCTGCAGCTTATCGGAAATTAAATTTAGTAAAATTCTATTCGAAAATTTCGATCTAATTAGAAAATTTGAAGAATTCTTATGTGTGTTGCATTTAATTTGTAACGATCACGTTTTGAGGTTATGGTATTTTTAGAATTCTATACGCTCTTCTTTGCATGTCACTCGTTTTATTTTCAACTGTTTTCAACGTATTGAAATACATGCCTACCCTGATTTTAAAATAGCTCTCTCTCTGCAATCCGTTATTTTGCGTTAAAATTGCTGCATTATGTTCTAAGTTTAAATGCAAGAGGTATAATTGAGTTAACACAAATAAAATTACGTAACAATAGTGTAATAAATGTTTTCGAGGAAATTTAATTACCTACTTCTAAATAATGAAAATTACGCTCTTTACGATCTTTTTCTTTATTTATTCGGGACAAATATATTTTCTCATTTCTAAGTAAGTAATAAATTGCGTTTTACACGGAAAAGTACTTTTGAACCGGATATGGTATGTGTTTAGTGCGTTTCCTGTACACAAGGAAACCACTATGTGGAAAAAGAAACAAGATAAATGATTCTTGTGGGGAAAATAAATATTATTAAATACAGTATGTTCCTATTTTTGGCAATTTTTCGCAAAAACTCAGTTAAATTAACAAATTGTGGTTGTGGTTGTAAATATTACTGTTATTGCTTTAATATGTCAAATTTTGACAGCCGTCAAAAATATTCTGACAGTAGTAACCGTCAAATTAAAAAAAAATATTTTTTAAAATATGACTGCTGTTACAAGGACTTTGACAATTATACCTGTCAAAATAGTAAGAAAATTAAATCGCAGCTGTCAGAAATACAGCGTCACCTAGCACAATTGTGAAAATAATTAATTTTACGTTACATAAGGTTATGTTAAATTAAAATCGTAACAAATAACTGTTCTTACATACTGACAATTTGACAGCTGTCAAAAATATTTTAATAATTGAGTCGTAAAAAAGAAGAATTTCTACTAAAAATTTGACTCGAAATTGGAAACAATAACTGATTTTACAATTTGGCAGCTGTCAGAAACATTTTTACAATTGCAACTTTTGGAATTATAAAACAACTTATTTACTGCCACATATACATATGTACCTTGTTAGTTATATTTATCAAATCTGAAAAAGGCATCTAACAAGTGACTGTTATTACATGTTGACAGCTGTCAAAAATATATTAATTTTAAGCCCACCAAAATATTTGTACAGTTTTCAGGCAGACATAACGCGCTGATAGTTTAACTGTCAAAATGGAATAAATAACTGATTTGGCATTTCGACAGGTGTAACCAATATTTTGACAGTTACAACTATCGAAACTGTAAAACATAACCGATTTTATAACTCTCAGATGTATTGTAACAATTATAATTATTAAATGTGAGAAATATACTTTTTTTTTCTAATTTGACAGCTGTCAGAAATCGCTACAATCGTAATAAATAAAAATAAGTTGTACTTGTCATTTTTCAGAAAAAATAGGTGCCTGTGCATTTTAAAACTAAAAATTCAAATTGTGCAAATTAGAGGAAAAAAATGTATTTTCAATTTGACAACTGTCAGAATTGTCTTAAAGGTTAAGCTTGTCGTATTTCTAAAAAAAAATTCACTGATACAGAGTATTGTAATAGTTACGACTGCTAAAACCGTAAGGAAACAAGTGCTTTTGTAGTGTGACAGCAGCTGTCAGAAATATTTTAATAGGTGACAGTTATCAGAAATATTTTGATGATTGTGGTAGTCGAAATGATAAGAAATTACTGATTTTACAATTTGACAGCTGTCACAAATATGTCAGTAGTACAACTGATATTTCAATTTTGTGTCTCTTGGATGTATTTTGTCAGTTATAATTGTCAAATCTGAGATAAATTCGTGCTTTTATAAATTGTTATCCGCTAGAAATATCATAAATGATGTATAGATTGACAGCTGTCAAAGATATTCTAACTATTACACCAGCTAAATGGTATGTTTCATTAGTATCATGCCTGCGACTGTGGAAACTGAAAATGCTTACTTTTATAATATGACAGATGTCAAAAATATTTTAATAGAATGTCGAAATTGTAAAGAAACCAATTATGTTGCAATTTGACAGCTCTTAGATATATTAAGACAATTACAGTTGTCAACTCTCAAGTATTTTCCAGTTTGACAGCTGTCAAAAATATTACACGCCGCAAATTGCTTAATTTTTATTTTCATTAAAATAAAATATTGTGTTGCTTATCTACGTTAAGCTTTGGGTCTATATTAGGCAGCTTTCTGTGATGTTCTTGTGATGTACTTAGGTGTGGTGTGATCACGTCTTCGTTTCATCATGGATGGCGGTGGAGGTAGGAGAAGGATAGCTGCGAAATCTTCGGCAGAAGATCAGGCCTTAGATCAAATCGCCAAGGAGGTATGTCCGAATTTATTTTTTCATTCTAAAACATATATTGAAATTTCGACCTTATATTTTGAAACATCCTGTATATTAAATAAAACGATGATATCGGATTTTCGCCAACTTATATCGAATATATCGACAAGATTGGCACACAACATCGGTATCCAGGTGTTAGTTGAAAAACATTTCCATAATTTATAAATAACTGTGATATCAACGTGTATGTTTATACGAATGTTGTCTGCAGTCTCAGCGGTTAATTGACCTGCGTTTAGGTTTGACCTCACGTGTATATACGCTTGAAATCTATCGGAATATGTTTAAAATCGTCGGAGAATGATTTCTCAACTGTCTTAATAAAACAATTATTTTTTTGATTTTAGTTGTAAAATGGATTCAAGTTATTTACCTCTTGTACACATCATGGTCCCTACGTTGGGATTTCTCATCTCTAGTTTGGTAGGAATTGCTTTTGATTAAGCTGACGTTTTGCTTAAGTAATTTTTTGCTTTTGTTTTATCGCGAATTTTGTTTTGTTTTGCGTTATTGCAGTTTTAATACACTCAAGCATAAAATACAAGTAACAGTAAGGAAAATCGGTAAATTTTTTTCGACAAGGATTACTTTTATTCTTGTATGTTTTGCAGTCCACCGTGTTTTTCTAACACGTTTTTTTTCCAAAGACGTAACTTTAAACTTCAAAGCCATGTAACAGTCTTAGATCCCAGGTTGTTTAAAAAAAGATCTAATACTTATAGCCTTTTCATATTTATCCTTTGTTTGCGCAACAGACCAGAAAATTAACAACGTATCTTACCGTGTCTAGGCAGAAGCAATCTGTTTGTTTAAACATGCACGAATTCTCAAAGAATTATAATCGTCGGTGAGTCAGTCACTAAGAATCGTTTATAAATAAATTTTCACTCTCCGAATAGCCTAAATTCGACATCGAAATCCTGATGGAAAAAAAGACGTCTAAAACGGGATTCTCGGTCAGTCCAAATATTATTTTAATTTCGTCGACAGCCCCCTGTTTCTATTAATAATTATGGCGACTACGTCTTGTGAATTTCTAAGATATACGCGATATATAAGATGGTGACGATAAAATTTTTGATCGTTAAGATTTATTATTCCGGGGAAAGGTGCGTAAAATTTAATTTGTTGGGCGCCAAATTTAATAAACCCGATATTATTGAAGCGATACCTTCCACAGATCTATTTACTCCTTCGGTAATCGGAAATTCGTCTATATAAGCGGATTATTTCGAGAATTACCCATCCCTTTTCCTGTATTACCACGTGGGGTCGACAACTACTTCCGATATAGCAGCCGGCGCTCCATGACATTGTGGGTTATTTTTTCCGTGCAGCGACAGGCACACGTATCGCATCATTAACGTTGAAAGACGACTAGGTCGCTCGTGCAGTCATTTCCGATTGCAATTAGTTCGTTAACGAGTAGCTTTAGATGGAAAATAGAATTAATAAAGGTCGATGCACACAGTTTTGAGGATTCTTACCTTTTTAAAGAACCTGATACACTCCAGCATCATTCATTTAAATTTTGATGTTTATTTTTAATGATGAGCTACCAAAATTGAATTTTTTTGACGTATCTTCAGTACTATGAACGATGGAATTATAGTTTTTTGGGAACGATGTTCGGAGCAACTAAAACAACTTTGGAACATCTATTAGAAATTCCGTTTTTAGAACTGATGGGCTACCAAAATTGCATTTCTTGATGTATCTCCGGTATTATGAACGATGGGATCATAATTTTCTGGAAATTTTGTTCAGAATAAGTGGAACAACGTGGAACATCTATTAGAATTTAATTTTTCGAAAATTGGAAAATTATTTAGAGTAGTATCTTCGATACCATCAAAAGTAGGGGAGGTTATTTTTCGGAACATCGATCAGAACAACCTGGGACATCCACTAGAATTTCAGTTTTCGAAACTGATTAGCTACCAAAATTACATTTTGTGATGTATCTATGGTATTATGAACAATGAGATCGTTATTTTTTAGAAACTATGTTCAAAATAATTGGGACAACGTAGAACATCTCTTAGAATTACAATTTTCGAAAATTTTAAAGTTTGTTTTGCGATATCGTCGGTGTTATTAAAGATAGAGGCATAATTTTTTGAAACATTGTTCAGAACAATCTGGAACATCTCTTTTTCCAATTTCAAAAATTTTAATTTTCGAAAACTGAAATTCCAAAATTTCTTTTCTCTTTAAGATACTTCCAGTACTATAAAAGATAGAACCGTAATTTTTAAGATGCTCAATGCTCAGGACAACTAGAACAACCTGGAACATCCACTAAAATTTCAGTTTTCGAAGAATATTGAGCAACTGAAATTTGTTTATTTTTTTTTTATACATAGAGGTCTAATTTTCTTTAAGAATGATCGGAACAACCTGGAACATCCATCAGGAATTCAATTTTTTTTAAATAATAATTTACCAAAATCTAATTTTTTTTGAGACATTCCTTTACTATGAAAGACAGTATCGTAACATTTATGCATTGATGTTCGGAAAAACCTAGAACATCCATTACAATTTTAATTTTTGAAAAGTATGAGTTACCAAAATTTGTTTTTTTTTTGTTAGATATTTTCGGCACTATGAAAGATAGAATCGTAATTTTTAGAGAAAAAAAATGTTCGCAACAATTAGAACATCGTGGAACATCTATTAAAATTTCAATCTGAGGAAATTGTTGGGCAATTCAAATTTAACTTTTTCGAGAATGTCTTCAATACTATCAAAGATAGGATCGTAATTTTTTGGGAACAATGTTCAAAATAAGTAGAACAACGTAGAACATCTCTTAGAATTTCTATTTTCGAAAATTTTGAAATTTATCTTGCTATATCCTCGATGCTATCTAAGATAGACGGATAATTTTTTGGAACCTTGTTCAGAACAACCCGGAACATCTCTTCTTCTAAAATTCTAAAAATTTTAATTTTTGAGAAATATGAAGTTCTTTTTACTTTAAGATACTTCCGGTACTATGAAAGATAGAACCGTAATTTTTAGAAAACAATGCTTAGGACAACTAGAACAACGTGGAACATCCACTAGAACTTCAGTTTTCGACGAATATTAAGCAACTAAAATTTATTTTTATTTTTTTGAAATAACTACAGTACTATAAAACATAGGAGCGTAATTTTCTTTGATCAGAACAGCCTGGAACATCCACCAGAAATTCAATTTTTAAAAAAATAATAGTTTACTAAAATCTAATTTTTTTTTGAGACATTCCTTTACTATGAAAGACAGTATTGTAACATTTATGCATTGATGTTAGGAAAAACCTAGAACATCCATTACAATTTTAATTTTTGAAAAGTATCAGTTTCGTTAGATATTTTCGGCACTATGAAAGATAGAATCGTAATTTTTAGAGAGAGAAAATGTTCACAGCAACTAGAACATCGTGGAACATCAATTAAAATTTTAATTTCAGGTAATTGTTGAGAAACTACAATTTAATTTTTTTCTGGGAACAATTTTCTGAGAACATCTTGGAACATCGGTTAGAATTCTACTTTTCCAAACATCTTGGTAATTTCGTGTTTTTTTGCATAATTAAAGATTAATTTTTTTGTAACTGTGGAAGACAGTATCGTAAAATTTTTATGACTGATGTTCGTAATTTTTAGAGATAACAACTAGAACATCGTGGAACATCAATGAAAATTTTAATTTCGTTTAATTTTTTTCGGATGGAATCGTAATTTTCTTAGAGAGAAAAAATGTTTCACAACAACTAGAACATTTACTACATGTTGCCAAAATTTCTTTTTTTTTTTTTAGATATTTTCGGCACTATGGACATCAATAAATTTTTTTTTTTTTTGAAGAAATTGTTGAGTAACTAAAATTTAATTTTATTCGGGAATGTCTTCAATACTATCAAAGATAGGATTGTAGTTTCCTGGGAACAATGTTCAGAACATCTGGGAACATCCGTTAGAATTCTGCTTTTCCAAACATCTTGGCAATTTCGTGTTTTATTTGCACCATTTTGCAGATTTTTTTGAAGAATTGTTGAGAATAATTTAGAACATCCATTAGAATTGCGATTTTTGAAACGTGGCTGGAAATGATTAAAAGAAATTTCTTTGTAAGTTGGCTAAAGATTCCTTCGATAGGAGTAACTGTTTTAAGGGTTTGAATCAATTTTAGACCAAATGATAGTGGTTCAAAATTATTTGTACGAAAAACAAGGCTTGTGGTGGACCTGTAATGTACATCAAAATTTGGGACAACAGGTAGGTCCACTTCCTCTAGTCTACACGAGTTATCAGGAGAGTTTGAAAATGAAACTCATCATTGTTTCCTGGTAGGCTTAGCACCAGTTGCTTTCGAATGTTTAGACATGTCTGAAGTTGCTTCGAAACTGCCGGCAGTTAAAATTTGTCCAGCTGGATCTTATATTTTCTTTTTTTAGATAACTCCGATATATTATGAAAGATAGAATCGTAATTTTCCGGTAACAATGTTGGGAACAACCTGGAACATCCATTAAAATTTCAATTTTGGAAAAATTATGGATTGGGTCAACCTGGACGTTTTATATTCATTTACCAAATCGATTTATTCAACGATATAACCCAAAATAAACATTTAGTACGTCTCGTAAATCAACAAATTACAACACAATATTTTTCCTTTTATTACCCTCCAATTGTATGTACAACGTACAGGGTGAGTTCCCTATAAAATCGACCTAACTTCAACCCTAGGGGATGAAACCGCGTCGTAAAATCGATCCCAGACGGGGTTGGAGGCGGTGGAAGTGGTGGTAGCGATACGTCTGGCGCGGTTGCCATTGCAACTACATCCACTATTATAACCGGTTAAATCAAGCAACCGGCGAAAATGTATCCGACTCCCGAGTGAGACCAGTTTGCGAAATAGTACGCTCCCGTCTACACACGAAATAGTAGGTGAATCGTAGTGAAACGGGTGGATAATTGCCGGTGGTATAGACGTTCAAAGTATACATTTTTTTAAATAATTTCATCTTTATTATTGCGTCTGCGACGGTGCGCTTCGAGATCAAGACTCGGTATTTTTGGGCTAATGAACTCCTCGCTTGTGGAACGGTGAAGTTGTCTTTGCTAACTAACGTTTGCGCGAAAGAGAATTAGCTGGCAAGAGACGTAAAGAATTATTATACATATTTTGCTGAAATGTATTTATGCGTTCTGAATGTCGGTTGGGATGTTTAGGCAAGAGATATAAGCGTGAGTTTGTGTGTGTTTCTTGTAGATTTGTAAGTTGAAGAGTTTGTCGTTAGGTCGTATAGTAAAATAGAACGGTTTTAGTAGGGCTTTGAATTTTAAAGCGGTTAGACGTATATACCTGTTTTACGGGCTCAAATTTTCGGAGTTTTTAATTAAAATAAGATCTGTTTATTTAGTTGTCTTTTAAAGCGGAAAGGAAATAGTAATTGAAATGTTTTATCGAAGTGTTAAGTGAACATTTGCAATTTGTTGATAATTTATTTTCTTTAAAATTCTGTTATATTTTTATGTGTTTGATATAAGGAAGAATCTAACAAGACGATACGATTATATTGGGAAATAATAGTTTTATTGTTGTAAGTTGCGAGTGTAATTTGTTCTTCTCGCAGGACTCATACAAACGAGAAACGTTCTGAGATAAATGTACAGTTGTCACAACAAAAAAGGCAACACCTGAAACCGTGACGGAATAGTAGATGAACCGCTCGCATTTACTAGAAAGTTCATAATACAAACTAAGCATATTTCCTTGTTATTTGAGTTTTTATTTTTATCTTTGATTTATTGATTTAATTGTATCAAAGAGAAATTCATTAATTGTGTCAAAAAAACATAAATACCGAGTTTGAAGTAAATTTGACCATAATAAATATTTTTGCTTTTATAGATATTCCCCTCCCCTTCCCTCCCTCCTCCACGTCGTCTCCTTAGTGGAGTGGAATTTCGAAAAATCTCTTCTTAAATGACGCCTACAATATCAATGAACATCGTCTCCATATCTCAAATTTCTTAATTCAATACACTTTATCCAATGTTACTCTAATAAATGGATTCCATCCCTGAGATGAGGTTCCGGAGGGTCTGCAAAATATCCATTTAGTACTGCAAACATCCCCTTGCTTGGCCCGAAACGTTTTCCAGACGCAAATTTCTTTAGATTTGAGAATAGAATTAGGTCGATGCTTCAACAAATCGTACATGAAATCCCTAAATTTTTCCCTTCCCAAAGCAACTTTGTGGGATGATACGTTGTCCTCACGGAACAGGATTTTTTTCTTTTGCAATTCAGGCCTGACCTCACGACCCCGTTCATTTCCCTCTTCAAGAAGATGTCCATAATATTTGCCAGTTATTGTTTTACTCCTTGCAAGGTAATCAATTAAATGAATCCCTTTTGCATCCCAGAAAACACTAGCCATGTCCTTTGCAGATGAAATTGATTTCCATATCTTTTGGGCAGAACTACCGGCTTCCATCTACTACTGTTTCATCTTGTTATTCATCCATTTTGTTTTTAGGTTACTTTGATCAAGAAATTCTTGGACCGAATGTAATGTTTCTTATCTAGTCAGTTTGTCATCTTGGATAGCACAGCCATGTCTTACTTGTGACCAGCTCCAAATATTTGTTCAGGGTTTTTCTGGTGATTGCCCAAAATTCACACTGGAACATTAAATTTTGCAACTGCAGATCTTATAGGAACTATAAGACGGTTTAGTTTATGGTACATTAGTTTGAGGAACAATTGAAAGTTGCATTTTCAAAATTGAAGTTATTCTTCATTTTGTGTCTATAACTAGAAGGTCATAAAGATGCAATTGGTGACATCAATCTGTTCAATGGTGGAACAGAAACAGAAGATATCTCAGAAAATTATTTCAAGTCTTACCGTTTTGTTCTATCCGCTCTAAATCTGTGTAATTTGATCGGACCATAGAGTCCTTCTGGAAATTTGGTTTGATCAACTGGGAAAAAAAGCCAGATCGCAAAAGCCTAAGACGAAAACTGGGAGTAATAGAGTTCCCAGATAATTACAGTTTTATTGAATTGTAAGGGTATTCCAAGGTCCTTTGAAAGGAGTGAAGTTGACTTGATTGATTCGATTTTTTTTTTATATTTAGGATTTCTCTTAAGAGCTGAAATTGGAATGTTTAGGGTTTTGAGTTTCAGATTTTCTATGTAGGAACATGGTTCTTAAGGTTTCTTTTGAGTGTTCAAACTGAACACTGTTTTGTCTAATGGTTCTAAAATTGGCTCCATTTTGGGTTACCCTTTTTGGCTATTACTCTGACAACAACCCCATCATGAGGAAATGAAGTTTTCTTATGTGTTGATTGCTCAGATTCTCTGCTATTCTGATTTTTAAATTAGGTGATCATCACACAACATATTGAGCCAATCATCACCTCGATTGTTATTCATCCATCTTGTTTTTAGATTACTTTGATCAGGAAATTCTTGGACCAAATCTAATGTTTCTTATCTAGTCAGTTTGTCATCTTGAATAGCAGAGACTTCTAAATATTTTGCCAAAGTAGTCTTGTTATCATATGAAATGTCTTGCTTGTGACCAGCTCCAAATATTTGTTCAGGGTTTTTCTGGTGATTGCCCAAAATTCACACTGGAACATTAAATTTTGCAACTGCAGATCTTATAGGAACTCCCCTTTTTTGAATTTTAAAATAGCTCTTTTCAAAGCCTGGCTGTCTTTAAAGCCAAATTCGCACCAAATATTTTTTGGTTTTTATCATTTTCAGATATTTTACAAACTTGTCATCACAAAAAAAAATCACTTTCACTTCAAATATCTTCTGTACTTTATGAAATATGTCAGTATGGAATAATAAGAGATATATCTATGTCTCTTATTATGTCTATTATAAGTGTCATGGTAATCAAGCTTGATCAAGAAAATCGACCACGCCACGTCATAATATACTGCATAACACGTTTCTAACTTTGGATTAACTGTTTTTGGAACTAAACCTTTTTGAAGTTCTTCATCTGGGGAGGAGATTATTGCTAGGTCTTCGTCTGTTTTTTCGTAGATAATATCTACAATAAAATCATGTCCGTCTGCTGCTTCTACTAGAGCAGTAGTATTGATTTTTCTAAAGTTGGCTCCATTTTTGGATAACCTTTTTGGCTATTACTCTGACTACAACCGGATCGTGAGAAAATGAAGATTTCTTATGTGTTAATTGCCCAGTTTCTCTGCTGTTATGATTTTTAAATTAGGAGATCATCACACAACAAACTGAGCCAACCGCCACCTGTTCCTTATTTTTAGATTAGTTTGATTAAGAAATTATTGGACCAAATGTAATGTTTCTGATCTAGTCAATTTGTCACCTTAGAAAGTTTTTCTGGTGTTTGTGCAAAGTTGCTATCGGAACATTAAATTTTGCTGTTGCAGACGTCATAGAAACCCCTTTATTGACTTCTAAAGTGGCTCTTTTCATGTCTTCAATGCCAAATTTGCACCAAACACTTTTTATTTCTATAATTTTTTGATATTTTACAAAATTGTCAACTCGAAAAAAATCATTTTCACTTCAAATATCTTCTGTACTTAGCAAAATTACCTAGTCTTGTCTTGGTCTTGTTTTGACTTGATCTGGACTGATATTCACTTAGTTTGAAGTTAATTTTGACTTGGATTGGAGCCGGTTTTTGCCTAATCTGAACTGATTTTGACCTGATCTGAACTGGTTTTCACTTGATCTGAGTTGGTTCCAACCAGATCAAGGATTTTGGTTGTTTTAATCTGGTTTGCCCTATGCTTATTCGTCATCTACACCTTCAATGTCAGAAATTGTGTCATCAACATGTCTTGGATTTTATTTTAGCTAATACCCAATCAAATGAACTCTTTTATTTTAAACAGACGATGGTAAAGTTTGCAGCCTTTTGGCGCCCAACGTTTAGGGCTAAAATTTCTTTAACTTTATTATCAGTAATTTCCTGCTTTAGTATGACCTTGTAGGAATGATGGCTCCTCAAACGATTTGCTTCCCAGTATTTTTTTCTCGACTTCGACTTCGTCTGGAACATTTTTTTTATCCCTTTAATGATCTGATATTTTTCTCTAGTAACACAGGACAGGATATTGACTCTAGATATCAATAAAATAACATCAATCTATGTTTACACTACACACCTATCTCGTATGTTTTTTTTTATTTGATTTGAGATTATCCAACGCAGTTGTGGAAAAACGAGAAGCTGAGACGGTTTCTCGCAATTATACAGATCATTAATTTATAAGATTTGTTTACTAAGTTTTGAAACGATCTGTATAAAATAACATTCAGGTATTTCGCGTAATGACTGAAATGAAAAATTAAAACAGGTTTCAACGGAGATGACACCGTCCACTAAAGACCGTACACTTGAGACACGCAGAAGAAGCGAATTCTTACGTATTTCTCGAGCCACTTGTGTACCAGTTTACTCATTAAGTTTAAGAGTAGACGCTGCTGCAAAGGTGTCATATCCTGTTTAGTACGCGCAGCTTCTATTCTAATAGTGTGTTTAAGATATTAAAAATAAATTAATAATAATGATGTTTGTGCAAAGTGGTTTAGTTTAAAGTTCTTCACTATTTGTGAGTTAAATTTCCAGGAATTTAAACTGCGTATGTATGAAATATCTCCCTTTTGCGGGATTGAGAAGTACTTTACTAACCTAAATATTTGCCGTGTGATAAAAATGATAAACGAACCAATAAAATGTTTCCTCGTCTATTGCAGTAACGCGATTTCAGTTCTGTTTACTAAGAACAGAAGCTTGTTCTATTCTTACTTCACCGGTTCAGTTTATGGTGCATTAGGGTAATTGAGAAACGCATCATGGTGTCTTCCTAAAGTTGCATTTTCATCGTTAAATTGAAGTTAAAAGGATTCTTCAGAATTTCGTGTGTCTTGTTTAGTTAATGGTCGTTTTTACCTTTTAAATTGATTATCTTTTGAATTATTTCTGATTTACGTTTGCCAACAACCTTTGGCCTATGTAGATTTCATGACAAAATCTAATTTACTTAGTTGCTGTATAATCTTTGAAGACCCAGATTGATTAGTGCTTGCAAAAGAGTTACCCAAAGCCTTAAGTTGGTCTAGCAGAGATCTCAAGTCTAGAAGGTCATGAAGATGCAATTGGTGACATCAATCTGTTCAACGGTGGAACAGAAAGAGAAGATATCTCAGAAAATTATTTCAAGTCTTACCGTTTTGTTCTATCCGCTCTAAATCTGTGTAATTTGATCGGACCATAGAGTCCTTCTGGAAATTTGGTTTGATCAACTGGGAAAAAAAGCCAGATCGCAAAAGCCTAAGACGAAAACTGGGAGTAATAGAGTTCCCAGATAATTACAGTTTTATTGAATTGTAAGGGTATTCCAAGGTCCTTTGAAAGGAGTGAAGTTGACTTGATTGATTCGATTTTTTTTTTATATTTAGGATTTCTCTTAAGTGTTGAAATTGGAATGTTTAGGATTTTGAGTTTCAGATTTTCTATGTAGGAACATGGTTCTTAAGGTTTCTTTTGAGTGTTCAAACTGAACACTGTTTTGTCTAATGGTTCTAAAGTTGGCTCCATTTTGGGTTACCCTTTTTGGCTATTACTCTGACAACAACCCCATCATGAGGAAATGAAGTTTTCTTATGTGTTGATTGCTCAGATTCTCTGCTATTCTGATTTTGAAATTAGGTGATCATCACACAACATATTGAGCTAATCATCACCTCGATTGTTATTCATTCATCTTGTTTTTAGATTACTTTGATCAGGAAATTCTTGGACCAAATCTAATGTTTCTTATCTAGTCAGTTTGTCATCTTGAATAGCAGAGACTTCTAAATATTTTGCCAAAGTAGTCTTGTTATCATATGAAATGTCTTGCTTGTGACCAGCTCCAAATATTTGTTCAGGGTTTTTCTGGTGGTTGCCCAAAATTCACAATGGAACATTAAATTTTGCAACTGCAGATCTTATAGGAACTCCCCTTTTTGAATTTTAAAATAGCTCTTTTCAAAGCCTGGCTGTCTTTAAAGCCAAATTCGCACCAAATATTTTTTGGTTTTTATCATTTTCAGGTATTTTACAAACTTGTCATCACAAAAAAAATCACTTTCACTTCAAATATCTTCTGTACTTTATGAAATATGTCAATATGGAATAATAAGAGATATATCTATGTCTCTTATTATGTCTATTATAAGTGTCATGGTAATCAAGCTTGATCAAGATCAAGAAAATCGACCACGCCACGTCATAATATACTGCATAACACGTTTCTAACTTTGGATTAACTGTTTTTGGAACTAAACCTTTTTGAAGTTCTTCATCTGGGGAGGAGATTATTGCTAGGTCTTCGTCTGTTTTTCGTAGATAATATCTACAATGAAATCATGTCCGTCTGCTGCTTCTACTAAAGCAGTAGTATTGATTTTTCTAAAGTTGGCTCCATTTTTGGATGACCTTTTTGGCTATTACTCTGACTGCAACCGGATCGTGAGAAAATGAAGATTTCTTATGTGTTAATTGCTCAGTTTCTCTGCTGTTCTGATTTTTAAATTAGGAGATCATCACACAACAAAGTGAGCCAACACCTGTTCCTTATTTTTAGATTAGTTTGATTAAGAAATTATTGGACCAAATGTAATGTTTCTGATCTAGTCAATTTGTCACCTTAGAAAGTTTTTCTGGTGTTTGTTCAAAGTTGGTATCGGAACATTAAATTTTGCTGTTGCAGACGTCATAGAAACCCCTTTATTGACTTCTAAAGTGGCTCTTTTCATGTCTTCAATGCCAAATTTGCACCAAACACTTTTTATTTCTATAATTTTTTGGTATTTTACAAAATTGTCAACTCAAAAAAAAACATTGGTCATGTTTTGACTTGAACTGCACTGATATTCACTTAGTTTGAAGTTAATTTTGACTTGGATCGGAGCTGGTTTTCACCTAATCTGAACTGATTTTGACCTGATCTGAACTGGTTTTCACTTGATCTGAGTTGGTTCCAACCAGATCAAGGATTTTGGTTGTTTTAATCTGGTTTGCACTATGCTTATTCGTCATCAACCTCCTCATCTACACCTACAATGTCAGAAATTGTGTCATCAACATGTCTTGGATTTTATTTTAGCTAAACCCAATCAGATGAACTCTTTTATTTTAAACAGACGATGGTAAAGTTTGCAGCCTTTTGGCGCCCAACGTTTAGGGCTAAAATTTCTTTAACTTTATTATTAGTAATTTCCTGTTTTAGTATGACTTTGTAGGAATGATGCCTCCTCAAACGATTTGCTTCCCAGTATTTTTTTCTCGACTTCGACTTCCTCTGGAACATTTTTATCCCTTTAATGATCTGATATTTTTCTCTAATAACACAGGACAGGATATTGACTCTAGATATCAATAAAATAACATCAATCTATGTTTACACTACACACCTATCTTGTATGTTTTTTTTTATTTGATTTGAGATTATCCAACGTAGTTGTGGAAAAACGAGAAGCTGAGACGGTTTCTCGTAATTATACAGATCATTAATTTATAAGATTTGTTTACTAAGTTTTGAAACGATCTGTATAAAATAACATTCAGGTATTTCGCGTAATGACTGAAATGAAAAATTAAAACAGGTTTCAACGGAGATGACACCGTGCACTAAAGACCGTACACTTGAGACACGCAGAAGAAGCGAATTCTTACGTATTTCTCGAGCCACTTGTGTACCACTTTACTCATTAAGTTTAAGAGTAGACGCTGCTGCAAAGGTGTCATATCCTGTTTAGTACGCGCAGCTTCTATTCTAATAGTGTGTTTAAGATATTAAAAATAAATTAATAATAATGATGTTTGTGCAAAGTGGTTTAGTTTAAAGTTCTTCACTATTTCTGAGTAAAATTTCCAGGAATTTAAACTGCGTATGTATGAAATATCTCCCTTTTGCGGGATAGAGAAGTACTTTACTAACCTAAATATTTGCCGTGTGATAAAAATGATAAACGAACCAATAAAATGTTTCCTCGTCTATTTCAGTAACGCGATTTCAGTTCTGTTTACTAAAACAGAAGCTTGTTCTATTCTTACTTCACCGGTTCAGTTTATGGTGCATTAGGCTAATTGAGGAACACATGGTGTCTTCCTAAAGTTGCATTTTTATCGTTAAATTGAAGTTACAAGGATTCTTCAGAATTTTGTGTGTCTTGTTTAGTTAATGGTCGTTTTTACCTTTCAAATTGAATATCTTTTGAATTATTTCTGATTTACGTTTGCCAACAACCTTTGGCCTATGTAGATTTCATGACAAAATCTAATTTACTTAGTTGCTGTATAATCTTTGAAGATCCAGATTGATTCGTGCTTGCAAGAGAATTACCCAAAGCCTTATGAGGTTCATTGTCCTGTTCTGAATCTGATTGTGATGCAATTTCAAGTTGGTCTAGTAGAGATCTCAAGTCTAGAAGGTCATGAAGATGCAATTGGTGACATCAATCTGTTCAATGGTGGAACAGAAACAGAAGATATCTCAGAAAATTATTTCAAGTCTTACCGTTTTGTTCTATCCGCTCTAAATCTGTGTAATTTGATCGGGCCATAGAGTCCTTCTGGCAATTTGGTTTGATCAATTGGGAAAAAAAGCCAGATCGCATAAGCCTAGGACGGAATCTGGGAGTAATAGAGTTCCCAGATAACTACAGTTCTATTGAATTATAAGGGTATTCCAAGGTCCTTTGAAAGGAGTGAAGTTGACTTGATTGTTTCGATTTTCTTTTTATATTTAGGATTTCTCTTAAGAGTTGAAATTGGAATGTTTAGGATTTTGAGTTCCAGATTTTCTATGTAGGAACATGGTTCTTAAAGTTTTTTTTGAGTGTTCAAACTGAACATTGTTTTGTCTAATGGTTCTAAAGTTGGCTCCATTTTGGGTTGCCCTTTTTGGCTATTACTCTGACTACAACCCCATCATGAGAAAATGAAATTTTCTTATGTGTTGATTGCTCAGATTCTCTGCTGTTCTGATTTTTAAATTAGGTGATCATCACACAACATATTGAGCCAATCATCACCTCGATTGTTATTCATCCATCTTGTTTTTAGATTACTTTGATCAGGAAATTCTTGGACCAAATCTAATGTTTCTTATCTAGTCAGTTTGTCATCTTGAATAGCAGAGACTTCTAAATATTTTGCCAAAGTAGTCTTGTTATCATATGAAATGTCTTGCTTGTGACCAGCTCCAAATATTTGTTCAGGGTTTTTCTGGTGGTTGCCCAAAATTTACACTGGAAAATTTACACACTTTTGCAACTGAAAATCTTTCAAAGCCAAATTTGCACCGAATATTTTTTTTTACAAAATTGTCGTCGCAAAAAAAACACTTTCACTTCAAATATCTTCTGTACTTTATCAAATATGTCAGTATGGAGTAATTAATCTATTGTAACTATCGTGGTAATCAAGCTTGATCAAGAAAATCAACCAACATACCACACCACGTCATAATATACTGCATAGCATATTTCCAACTTTGGATTAACTGTTTTTGGAACTAAACCTTTTTGAAGTTTTTCATCTGGGGAGGAGATTATTGCTAGGTCTTCATCTGTTTTTCGTAGATAATATCATAGCCTTTGAAGACTCAGATTAATTAGTGCATGCAAGAAAGGTAGTCAAAACTTTGTAAAATTCATTCTTAAGTGTTGAATCTGATTTTGATATAGTTTTATATTGAGTTGAAATCTCAAGTTGATCTAAACAGGTAATTGTAGTAAAGATCCTAAGCTTAGAAGTAGGTACATACTTGAAAATACAACTCGTTCTAAATTTGCCTAACTTCAAAGGATCATAGAGCTCCTCTGGAAATTGGGAAAAGCACATCGTAAAAATCTAAGATGAAAATTTTCTTTGCACTGAGTTTTGAAATATCGAGAAAAATCTTTTTAAAAAACTGAACTTTACCCAATGGTTGCATGAAATCCGTTGGATGTGGTGGTAGTTTAACTAAAATTACATCGTTGTCAAATGCTATTTTGATTAGATTGTTATTAATTTATTTTTAAGGTTTTTTTTTAAATGGAGTTCGATTAGGTCGATTTTGGAATATTTCGACTTGTTGGATTTGATCCTTTCAACATTTTCTGCACAGGGATTGGTTGGTTTAAATTTTTATGGATATTTATATTCTGTTTTTAGGAATTCGATTACGATGTTTAATATTTTGGATTGGTTCTGATTTGGTTATTGGTTTTAATTTTTATGTTTTTTATTTTTAGAATTTTGGGTTCAAGATTTATTGTGCATCATGTAGGGGTTGTGTTAATTTTCTATTCTTAGAGTTTCTTTTTGAGCGTTCTGACTGAACACTCTTTTGTCTAGTGGTTCCATGAAGTGCTTTAGATTTGGTGGTATACATAGTTTGATTACAATGACATGGTTGTCAAATTTCAATTTCATCAGATTGTAGTTAATGCGAAAGACAAAACCCTGTCGAAAGATAAGATTTCGCATTGAGGTTTTCTTTTGGAGTGACGTTTTGCGCTCATTTTGAGCTCTGTATGCTTTTCCTGGATTGTCTTCTTTCTAATATACAGGGTGTCCCAGCTGACACGGTTTCTTTGATCATTTGTTTATTTTACAGTATAGAGAAAAAAGTTTCATATAAAAGTTGTCCCTATTTATACGATGCATAGCTAGAAAATATTTTCAAATATACAGGGTGTCCCAATTATAGAAAAAGCGTATGTAACTTTATTATTTTAAATGGATCACCCTATATATTACATTTTTTTTAGATTCTACATGATATTTTAAGTAACTTTTATTAAGACTTTCCTAGACCTATGTGCTTTTGTTTTCGAGAAAATAAATATTTTATCAAAATATTTTGCAATTGCAGCGCTCTCGTTAATGAGCTGTAGGATCAAAACTAAAAAAGGTAGACAATTTTGGTTTGCGCAAATTGATACGTCTTGAATTGAGGTCTGCGAAGTTGGCACCACAAAGTGGTCAAAAATCGACAAAAATGCAAGAAAGGATTGACCACTATTGACCATCAGCGATTTCCATTGACCACTTTTTGTTTAGGCTACAGCCGCTATACCCATATTTTGGGGTCTAATGGCGAAAATGCTAAAATTAGCCAATATAGATATTTTGTTCATCGGATACGATTGATCATCGTTTGACCACGTTTGACCACCCTCCACATTTTCAAAATGTTCAAAAAAAATTTTTTCGAATTTTTTTTTTACTGCAAACTCTAAATTTTTGTTGCAGTATAGGATTGACCAACGTTTGACCATGATTGACCACCAAATATTTTTTTGAATACTTAACAATATTCGAGAAAAATGAAAAAAACAAGTTCATATCTCCAATGAAATGACATCAAACCCAGATAATGTCATAAGAAAAAATGTGAAGGGTGGTCAAACATGGTCAAACGATGGCCATTAGACCCCAAAATATGGGTATAGCGGCTGTAGCCTAAACAAAAGGTGGTCAATCGAAATCGCTGATGGTCAATAGTGGTCAATAAATGGTCAATCCTTTCTAGCATTTTTGTCGACTTTTGACCACTTTGTGGTGCCAACTTCACGGACCTCTTGAATTGCTTTACTATTTCCTATATAAACATGTACGAATCCTTTTGTTGACATACAGTTACTGGCGCCAACATTTGAAAACATTTAAATGCCAATAACTCTGTATATTTAAAAATATTTTCTAGCTAAGCATCGTATAAACAGGGACTACTTTTATTTGAAACTTTTTTCTCGAGTAGTGTTGGTTTTTTGGAAGTTGCTATGTTTTTAGTTACCCTTTTCGACTATTATGTTGGTACTAGTTGAATTTTGGCTGGATCCATTTTGACTTAGCTTGGGGACCAGTTCTAGTCCAATTTTTTGTTTTTTTCAAAGAGTTATTGTACTTTGAGTTTAGTTAAAATTTGGCTTGGTTTATCCTGCTTTAGATTCATTTTAATAATTGGATTTTGATTCGAAATCAAGTTGGCGTTTGGTTTTGTATCTTCTGGTATGTGGTGATAACACAGTTTTTCCAATAAAAATTTATCGGTCGATTTAGGTCAATTTCAAAGACAAGGCGCTCTTTTGAGTTCTAATTAATGTTTCAACTTATCCTGAACATTTTCTAGAACAATGTTTTCTCAGATCTAAACCTCTCCAAATTAATTTAAACACTCACACTAGATGGCGACATTTTATCTTTCGAAATCAGTGTACACACATGCTTATTATTACAGTACTTTTTTTGTTTAAACAAAAAACTTACGCATGTTATTTGAATAGTAAATAAATTCACACCTATTGTGTGGGTAATATTAGACACTAATTATATAGACGATTAGCATACTGTAGTACTTATTACGTCTACTTACCTTGGATTTAATAATCTTACGGCATAACCATTCACTCGTGATTATCCGAATCAGTCGTAATCAATATCCGTTAAACCCCCGCGTTTTGTAACTTGAGGCTTGTACCAATTAAACAAACGGGTAGCTATGATCGCGTACGACGTTTTTGTGTCCTCATTACAATCTATTTGCAGAGTCCATTAGCTCAAAAGCCCACGGTAAACATACAAGACTGTATACTATTTAGTCAACCACCGTGATTATTTCAAACGTGAACGCCTTTAGGTCTCCGAGTTTCAGATTCGACGAGTTCTTCGCGTCTCATCGTCGAGATGATTTCTCTACGGAAGTGTTTTATAAAAACTTAGTAATAAATATATCGATTTTAAGCATTTTTTTTAAACTGTGGTGTTAAAGTGTTAAAATAAGAAAATAATAAGCGAGAAAAAATGGTGGCGGGACCTAGATTCGCCATCGACGATAGTTGGACTGGTTTCGAACGTTGCAAAAGAATTGCTTCGCTCGCTGATTGTTTACCGGAAATAGGAAGTCCCACGAATCACGTTCTTTTCGTTTCAAACGTGTCTATCTGCAAGAAGTTCGTAAGTATATACGCAGCGGATTAATCAAGATTTTTTTTTTATTAAATTATTTTTATCATTTTTATTTTTTAACTTGATTATGTATGTTTTTATGTCTCACAAATTAAAAAAAAATTGTTTCTCAAGAGTTATTTTGTTATAATAATATAAAATATTCTAGGAAATGGGAGGGAATGGAATGGAGAGGGGAGTTCTAATAAGGTTTGGCCTTGTCGAAATGTTTTGTACAGGAATTGACTTTTTGTAAATTGGGGGGAATTTCCTAGACAGAGACTTTGGAGTTGGATTTTGTTGGTTGTTTTAATTTTTTTTAATCGTTAAATTTTTATTCGTAGATTCGGGAGGAGGATGGGGAGGGGGATCGATTAGAATGTTTAGAAGTTCATGTTGATTGGTTTTAGAATATTTTCTGGTCTTCAGAGATTTTCAAGATTTTCTGTATAAGAATTGGTATCTTGAGGGTAATGAATCTTTAGATTTAGAATCTCTTTTAAGAGTTGGATTAAGATTTTGGAATCTTTTGATTTTTTGGATCCGGTCTATTAAGAATTTTCTGTGCAGAAACTGATATTTTCAGGTTGAATTTTGTCGATTTCAATTTGGCTATG
Source organism: Holotrichia oblita (assembly GCA_023690525.1). Lineage (NCBI taxonomy): Eukaryota > Metazoa > Arthropoda > Insecta > Coleoptera > Scarabaeidae > Holotrichia > Holotrichia oblita. The sequence goes on along the minus strand of CM043019.1, from coordinate 15,790,678 downwards.
GGAACTGATATTTTTTTTCAGTTTTATGGTTGTTCAGAGGCATTGGCATTTCCAGGTTGGATTTGTGTGGTTGTTTGTTTTTTGTTCTTTTAGAAGTATGATTAGGATGTTGATGATTATGATGTACTTGTTAGGTTTTCAAAGTTTAGGTCAGCTTTATTGGCCATGCCTATTTAAAACGTTTAGCATTGGGTAGGATCAAGATGTTGCAGATTTTTCCTCTCACTTATTTAATAATTTTGGTCGAGATTTTCTGTACAGGGATTGGCATGTTGGGGTTGGATTTGGTCGGCTGTTCTAAAGTGTTTTAGAATCTTGGGATATTTTGTTTTTACGATTCCTGTAAGAGTTAGATTAGGACGTTTAGGATTTTGAAATGGTCTATTTTAGAATATTATTGATTGATTTTGAAATATTTGGACGGTTGGCAAGTTAGGTTTGGTTTGGTTGTTCTGATATTCCTGGATTTTTTAATTTATTTTTAGAATTTCTTTTAGCACTTCGATTAGGATTTTGGATTTAGCTGGTTGTTTTAATTTTTTTTAGATTTTTCGTTCTTAGGATTTTTTAGTTAGTTGGTTTAGGAATTTGGTTTGGTCGATTTTGAAATATTATGATTTTTAAATCTAGTCTTTTTGAAATATGTTTTTTGGATTTAGTATTTTTGACAATTTCTGTAGAAGGGTTGGTAAGTTGGGTGTGGTTTGGTTGTATTGATATTTCTGGATTTTAAAATTTATTTTTAGGGTTTCTTTTAGGATTTTAGGTTGGTTGATTTTGAAATGCTCTGCTTGAAATGTTACGATTTTCGGATCTGCATTTTTTTTAATACATGTTATGATTATTGGATCTGATCATTTTGAAATATTAAAATTTTTGAATCTGGTCTTCTTGAAATATTGTTTTTTGGACCTGGTCTTTTTGACATTTTCTGTAGAGGGGTTGGCAAGTTTGGTGTGATTTGGTTGTCTTGTTTTTTCTACATTTTAAAATTTGTTTGATTTTTGGATTGGGTGTTTTTGAAATGTGATTTTTTGATCTGGTTTTCTTGAAATATTATGAGTTTTGGATCAGGTCTTCTTGAAATATTATGATTTTTAGATCTGCATTTTTTTGAAATACATGTTATGATTATTGGATCTGCTTTTTTTAAAATACATGTTATGATTATTGGATCTGGCCATTGTGAAATATTAGAATATTTGAATCTGCTCTTCTTGAAATATTGTTTTTTGGATCTGGTCTTTTTAAAATATGATTTTTGGATCTTTTTTATCTTTTTTGGTCTTTTTGACATTTTCTGTAGAGGGGTTGGCAAGTTGGGTGTGATTTGGTTGTCTTGATATTTCTAGATTTTAAAATTTGTTTCATTTTTGGATTGGGCGTTTTTGAAGTATGATTTTTGGATCTGATCTTCTTGAAATATTATGATTTTTGGATCAGGTCTTCTTGAAATATTATGATTTTTGGATCTGCATTTTTTGAAATACATGTTATGATTATTGGATCTGGTCATTTTGAAATATTAAAATTTTTGAATCTGGTTTTCTGGAAACCTTGTTTTTTGGATCTGGTCTTTTTGACATTTTCTGTAGAGGGGTTGGCAAGTTGGGTGTGATTTGGTTGTCTTGATCTTTCTAGATTTTAAAATTTGTTTCATTTTTGGATTGGGCGTTTTTGAAATATGATTTTTGGATCTGGTCTTCTTGAAATATTATGGTTTTTGGATCTGCATTTTTTGAAATACCTGTTATGATTATTGGATCTGATCATTTTGAAATATTAAAATTTTTGAATCTGGTCTTCTTGAAATATTGTTTTTTGGACCTGGACTTTTTGACATTTTCTGTAGAGGGGTTGGCAAGTTTGGTGTGATTTGGTTGTCTTGTTTTTTCTAAATTTTAAAATTTGTTTGATTTTTGGATTGGGTGTTTTTGAAATATTTTTTGATTTTTTCTTGAAATATTATGAGTTTTGGATCAGGTCTTCTTGAAATATTATGATTTTTGGATCTGCATTTTTTGAAATACATGTTATGATTATTGGATCTGCTTTTTTTATACATTTATGATTAATCTGGCCATTTTGAAATATTTTTTTGAATCTGCTCTTCTTGAAATATTGTTTTTTGGATCTGGTCTTTTTGACATTTCCTTAGAGGGGTTGGCAAGTTGGGTGTGATTTGGTTGTCTTGATATTTCTAGATTTTAAAATTTGTTTCATTTTTGGATTGGGCGTTTTTGAAATATGATTTTTGGATAGAATATTGTTTTTTGGATCTGGTCTTTTTGACATTTTCTGTAGAGGGGTTGGCAAGTTTGGTGTGATTTGGTTGTCTTGATATTTCTAGATTTTAAAATTTGTTTGATTTTTGGATTGGGTGTTTTTGAAATATGATTTTTTGATCTGGTCTTCTTGAAATATTATAAATTTTGGATCTGGCTTTTTGAAATATTATGATTTTTGGATCTGGTCTTGTTGAAATATTATGACTTTTGGATCTGCTTGTTTTAAAATACATGTTATGATTATTGGATCTGGCCATTTTGAAATATTAGAATTTTTGAATCTGCTCTTCTTGAAATATTGTTTTTTGGATCTGGTCTTTTTAAAATATTTTTGGATCTTTCTTATCTTTTTATCTTTTTTGGTCTTTTTGACATTTTCTGTAGAGAGGTTGGCAAGTTGGGTGTGGTTTGGTTGTCTTGATATTTCTAGATTTTAAAATTTATTTTTAAAATTTGTCTTAGGATTTTTCGATTTGGTGTTTTTGAAATATTAAAATTATTGAATTTAGTCTTCTTGAAATATGTTTTTTGGATCTGCTTTTTGGAAAATATGATTTTTGGATCTGGTCTTTTTGAAATATCATGATTTTTTGATCTTTTTGATATTTTTTGTACAAGAGCTGGCAAGTCGAGGGTTGGTTTTGCTTTAATTGTTTCAATATTTCTGGATTTTTAATTTATTTTTAGAATTTCTTTTAGGAATTCGATTACGATTTTGGGTTGATCGATTATGGAATATGTATTTTTTTTTTTTTTTTAGATCTGGTCTACTGGTCTTTTAGGGATTTTATCAACGGTCTTTTAGAGATTTTCTATACAGGGATTGGCATTGGTTGGGGTTAAATATTGTGGATTCTTTTAGAAATTCGATTAGGATGTCCAGAATTTTGAGTTCTGTGCGATTTTCTGTACAAGAAATGACACTTTGGGGCTGGATTCAGTTAATTGTTTTAATTTTTTGTATTTTTAAATTTATTTTTAGGAGTTGCCTTAGGATGTTTGAAATTTAGAGTTTGGAATATTTTGATTTTTTGGATCTAGTCGTTTAGAGACTTTATCAGCATTGTTTTAGACCTTTTCTGCAGAATGATCACACGTTTGTAGTTGGATATGATTCGTTGTTTCAATTTTGGTTTGCGATTGGGATTTTAGAAATTTTGATTATTCATCTTTGGCCATATGTATTTCGAACTTTTTGCATTGGGCATCTGGGAGATTTTGCATCTTTTTTTTTATTTCAAATGATTGGTTAGTATTCAACTACATACTTTTTAGTTTCAGATTTAGTTTTAATGGAATTCCCTTTTTTTTCGTGTAATCGAAAATAATTAAATATTGAACATTTCATAAACTCCTTAAGTTTTTACATCTAAATATTTGTTACATTTTTTTGTTTAGGAAGATTTAGAAGAATATAATGTGACGCCTGTATATCAAATTTCATATATTCGTTTTAATTATTATCTTAAACTAAACAGATTTCTTCAACAATAAAACGTTATTAAATAGGACGTAAAAACGTTAGTCTGAGACATATGGTATCCTCCCTTTTATTTAGATTCATTTCAGTGGAACATCTGCTGAATATAAACAGTGCTATGAATCATTTACACAATTTGCTAATATGATATCATCTTTCCGAGGAGATGCTTCCATCTTGGTGTCAAACATGTCGTAAGATAATTCATATTAATTCCAACACAAATTAGTAAGGTTTTATTCATAAATTGGTGTATAATTACTTAAAATTAATTAAGCAATTAAAATTTCCATCATCGAGGACTAACTCATTTTTACACTATTATTTTTGAGAATGAACTGAGGTGTGAGTAATGATAATGAAGTACTGAAAGTGTAGTAACGCCTGCTGATGACTTAATCGCGATTTATAATTAGGAAACGTACGCTCGTTGATTCTGTCGATTATTATCGAAATAACTAGAGCATTCCTGGTGATATCACCTACTGACAATTGCAAAATTATATGTTAAAACTTGTAGTAGTTTTTGCATTTGTATAGAATATTAAAATAGTACATTTTGCTTTTATTAACTATGTAATTAGTTCTTGAAACATTACAATAATGTAATTAATACATGCTTACGAAACAACTTAGTAAATAATTTGTTAAAACATGCTTACAGCCGCGGTAACTAATTAAGTGAGCATGACTTAGGAAATGTACACAAAGCAATTATCGTCTATTTCACTTTCCCTTTCAATATATTTATGTGATTGTCACCAATTATCTATTTGAATTCTACTAGAGTCAGTAACCTTCATATTTTACTTGTAAAGAATTTTATTTTTAGTAACGAATGGAATTTTAAGTAATTATTTAAACTAAAAAGTTGTTCAGTTAATTTATTAATATTACTGTCTTGATGGCATAGCTCGTCAGCGACGCGACGATGAGAACGCACGTATCTTTTTTGCGTTGCCATCGTCCAATCTCCGTTCCCATTCTTGGGAAAATTGAAATTTTAAAGATTGTTGTTGGTTTGACGATTTGCTACCACCCCTTCTTCCTTCCCCACTCTTTTTTTTCGAAAAGCAAACTTTTGCTAGTTGTTCCAGGTTGATCTAGGCTTATTCTATATTGTTCAATAAGTTCCAGTCGTTCATACATGAAATAATGGAGAAAAACGAATTTTTCAAACTTAATATTTCTATTTAAAAAAGAGGTGGTAATCAAAAAAAAACGAAAAATTAGAAGAAATAGAACAGCTTAGAACAATCTATAAAGATTCTATTTTCGATGGAGTCAAACGCATTGGGGGAAGGGGCGACAGACCAAAACTAAAACAAACTATAAAAATTCTGTTTTAAAGGGAATGGGGGGGAATTTTTTGTTTCATGAGTTATTAGACGCAAAATTTTGGGAAACAAAGAAGCCTACAACAGTTCAGAACGATTCACTAAAGTTCAATTTTCAAGGTTAAATATGTGTGATCTGAAGATAAAACCAAAAATAAGGAAAAAAACCACAAGAATCTTTAAGAAGTTTGTTTTCAAGTGGGGTGGAGCAGCTGAAATTTCGTTTTTTTTTTGTTCTTAATTTTCGGAGAAAAAAAGAAATCTAGAACTAACCACAAATCGACAATAAGCCTTCTCGACATTTTCACCACAATTCAGTCTTTGTTGTCGATTCGGACTAGTTTTACTCCAGTTCGGAAAAGTTTACAGAAATTCGATTTTCTACTAAGGGAATTTTTAGAGCCATCCCCTCTGAAAATATAGCTAAATTTTATTCTTTTCGCCTATTTCGTGAAGTCTGTCGAGCAGAATTTTAAAGCATTGAAAAAAGAACGAACAGAATAGAACTAGAACAACTCAAAAAAAATTTTGAGAGGACAGCGAAATTTCGCTTTTCTAAATTATTTCATGAATTATTTTATTATGGGAGGTTGGCTAAAATTTTGGGAAAAATTCAGAAATCTACGACAGCCTAGAACAACTCAAACGCAAAAATTTAATGTTCTGAGGGGGAATAACGCTCTCTTCTTTACCCCTCCCCCTCCCTCAAGAACATCGAACAGGAGTAGAACCACGCCGAATCGACAGTAAGTCTCTTCGACATTTTCAATTTGCATAAAACGAACGAGCGCTTTAGGAAGAAAGGAAAAGCAGAGCGTCATGAAAATGTTGAGTTGGCTTGTTGTCGATTCGGCGTAGTGCTACTCCAGATTGAAGTAGTTTACAGAAATTCGATTTTTAAGGGAATTTTCATGGGAGCCAAATTTAGTTTTTTTTTTTCACTTATTTCGTGGAGTCTCTAGAGCAGAATTTTAAATCATTGAAAAAAGAAACCAATCAGAATAAAACTAGAACATATTTTTGATAGTTCGATTTTCAAGAAAAAAAAAACATCATTGAGGGGACAATGAAATTTTGTTTTTTTAAATTATTGCATGGACTATCCATGACAGGAGGTTGGCTAAGATTTTGAGGAAAAAATCAAGAAATCTACGACAGCCCAGAACAACTCACAAAAATTCGATGTGTATCCCTGAGGGGGCTGGGTGGCGATTAATGAAATTTCGTTCTTTTCTACTTGTTTAGTGAAGTTTGTATGTATTGTAATTCTGGCTTTAAATTTCGGAAGAACAAACAAAAGCTAAAACAAAGTTGCTGTCGATTCGGCGTAGTTCTACTCCAGAAAAAAGAACGAAGAGAATAGAACTAGAACAACAAAAAAAAATATATTGGGGGGACAGCAAAATTTTGCTTTTTTAAAAATTATTTCAGCAATTATGGGAGATTGGCTAAAATTTTGGGGAAATCTAGAAATCTACGACAGTCCATTACAACTCACAAAAATTCGATGTTCTGAGCGGGAATAGCGTCCTCCTCCTTACTCCCCCCCCCTCCCTCCGACGACAGCAAGTCTTCTCGATATTTTCCCTTGACATAAAACAAACGAGCGCTTTAGGAAGAAAGAAACAACAAACAACCATCATGAAAATGTTGAGATGGCTTGTTGTCGTAGTCGTGTTTTTTTTGTCGCTTATTTTGTGGTCTGTCGAGCAGAATTTTAAAGCATTGAAAAAAAAAGCCAAACAGAATCAAGCTAGAACAAATTTTCTATAGTTCGATTTTCGAAGAAGAAAAAAACAGGGAAAAACGAAATTTCGCTTTTTTTAATTATTTCATGGACTATCCAAACAAGAGGTTGGTAGCCAAATTTCGTTCTTTTTTTAAATTATTATTTCGGGGGCTATGTATGTTTAATTTTCAAGTAGAAGTGTGTGCGGTAGAAAAATTAAATTTAATAAAAACAATAGAAGGCTGGCTAAAGTTTTGGAGAAAACATCAAGAAAGCTAAGACAACCCAGAATAACTCAAAAAAAATCGATGTTCGGGGAGGGTGGGGGGAGGGGTCAAAAAGAAAAGAGAGCAACAGAGATGTTTCGTTTTCTCCATTATTTGACCAAAATTTTGGGGAAAAAGGAAGAAACCTATGTAGAACAGTTCAGAACAATTTTTAAGGAAATTTTTCAGAGGGGGTGGGGACAGCCAAATTTCGAAGGTTGGATAAAATTTAAAGCAATACGAAAAGATATATAACGACTAAATAGCGGGAAATTCAAAATAGTCCACTAGGCATAACCGTTAATACATTTTACAGTTTTCCATGGCAAAAAATAAATTGGTATTCTTCAGATTTAATCGCTCTTAATTAGGCCATCAGAATACGTTGAATTCCTCAACGGATGCCTTCCTTTTTTTTCTACATATTAGCGGTAGAGTTCGTTACGACTTTCTAACATTTCACGCGTGTCTTTCATCTATAACAGCTCGAATAAAAGAGTTGAATATTTTAACGGGGTTTAGTCATCAAAACACCAACCAATCCACCGCCAACAGTCAATTACAAATATATATGTATATATCTTGTAAACAGAGTAGGTATATATTAGCAAAAAAATATGATTATATAAAAGAAGTTATGTATATCGAATTTCATTGTAGACGCAAGTAGTCCGATATAAAAGTATAATTGAACTTGAAATCGGTACGTTTTTGCCGTCGTATTTCGAAGCTGTGTGTGTCGTAGAGGTGTTGCGTGATGTGATATGGTGTGCGTTTTTTGAGCGGATATGGGGAGTTCTGTTATATTTACTGCCGTTCTACTGTTGATAAGAAAGTTCTGAACGGAATCGTATATTTAGTTGAGTTTCGCCTGTTATGGGTAATGCTTCGGTGATTGTTATAAAGAAAAATACACGCATCTAAACTGCTGGCGTTTTTAATTCTTGCGTAGTACCTGCTTCGGGTATATGTTGGTTATTGTTTGTGCAACGTATTACTACCTGGTTCACAGATTTGATGGGAAATATCTTGCAAGAATTCTGTTCTATTGTGATTCCATGTTACATTCGTGCGTGACCGTTTTAAAAGTGAAGTGTTTCCATCTTAAATAAATGTAACAACGATAAATAATTAATTAGGTAATTCGCTAATTATATCATTCAATCTAAAGTACTAGGAGTTGTTTTATAATCTAATAATACTGCTAATTATTATAAAAATTTAAAATTAATTTTATATAATTTTAGAAAGTTCTAACCATGTAAATATTCCTCTCGCACAATCGGTAGGTGTTTGTAATTACGTCATGCTTTATTTGTCATATATTATACTGGTCTTGTGTTCATTTACCGGCTGTTTCGGTTTCGTATAATTAGACATGACAAATTAATAAAACATTTTTCCCCTCGGTTGGCACCGATATACAAGGTGTTACGTTTCTTGCGATCGATACAACTCCGATTTATTCGAAAACTTAATTTTCAAACTATACTTTTGTTCCTCCATCTTCCATTGAAAACAGCTGCCGATATAGTAAACTTGAAAACGTGTTCAAGGTTAAAAATGTTGATGTCAACTGCTTACGTTGAAGGTCTAGGGGGACCAAACACATCTTGTCAGCGATAGCCCTTAAAATATATCTACAATAGTTTTGTAACAACAGTTTTGTAACTTGTCAAAACAGTTGGTTTTTATTTTTTATCACTTCTCGTTATCAATCTATAACACAGATATTTGTACAGTTTCTACTAAAGTAATGTCCTTCTGACAGCTGTCAATCTTTATGAATATATTTGTTACCGTTTTGTCATATGTAACTCAAACTAAAACAAGTTAATTTCACAGTTTTTACCGTTTAAACCGTTAAAATATTTGTGACAGCTGTCAAATTTTAATAGTTATGATAGTTGTAATTCTGACAGCTCATTTTGATAATTATCTGTGTGGCAGCTAAAACATTACTGATATACATACGTCAACCTATAATAACTTATTTCTAGTTTTGTTGGAATATTTTCAAAACCTGTCAAACTAGAAAGATGTTTAAAAAACTATAAAATAGCTGTTTGTACAACATCTAGTAAGCTAATGTGCTGTGTAATATTGTAATTATGATGGTTGTAATTCTGACAGCTGTCAAATAAATAAATGTTGACAATTTTGTGATTACGATGGTTGTAATTTTGACAGCCACCACCATATAAAAACTGTCACTTTTAACCTAATTTTAATCTTAATTTTTCACATCCATCAAATTATAAAACGGCTATTTTGACGGCCACCACCCCATTAAAACAATTGTTTTTGATAATTATCTTTGTGAAAATCTTTTCAACGGCTGTCAATTTTTTTGCCTTGCTAGATACTTTTAACGTCTATCAAACCATAGAATGACTATTTTAACACTTTATTCAAGGCGAATGTATTTTTGTCAGCTGTCAATCTATACGAATTTATTTTCTGCAATTCTGACAGTTTAATATGTTAATCGTTATTGACATATGTCAAACTACAACTAGTTGTTATAATCTTTTCAACGCCTGTCAAACTGTAAAATGGTTAATTTTTAACCTGTTAGAAATTGTTGACGTTTGTCAAACTATAAAATAACTATTTTAACACTTTATTCAAGACGAATGTGCTTTTGACAGCTGTCAATCTGTACGAATTTATTTTCTACAATTTTGAGAGTTCAATCTATTAATCATTCTTGACATATGTCAAACTACAACAACTTGTTAAAATCTTTTCAACGCCTGTCAAAGTATAAAAATGGTTAATTTTTAACCTGTTAGAAACTGTTGACGTCCATCAAACTGCTAACAATTATTTTACAGTTGCCGTTATTAGTCTGTAAGATAATGCGTTTTTGACAGCTGTCAATATATATAAAATTACCTTATTACAATTTTGACATCTGATTCTATTAATTTTAATCCTAGTTTTTGACAGCCATCAAATTATAAAACGGCTATTTTGACAGCCACCACCCCATTAAAACAATTGTTTTTGATAATTATCTTTGTGAAAATCTTTTCAACGGATGTCAATTTTTTTTGCCTTGTTAGATACTTTTAACGTCTATCAAACAAAATGACTATTTTTAACACTTTTTCCAAGACGAACGTGTTTCTGACAGCTGTCAATCTATACGAATTTATTTTCTACAATTTTGAGAGTTCAATCTATTAAATCATTATTGAAATATGTATGTCAGATTACAAGAAGTTCTTAAAATTTTTCAATGCCTTTCAAGCTATTTTTTAATCTGTTGTAAACTTTTGCCGTCTGTCAAATTTTAGAATGACTATTTTAATACTTTATTCAACGCGAATGTGTTTTTGACAGCTGTCAATCTATACGAATTTATTTTCTGCAATTCTGACAGTTATATTAATCATTATTGACATATGTCAAACTACAACTAGTTGTTATAATCTTTTTAACGCCTGTCAAACTATAAAATGGTTAATTTTTAACCTGTTAGAAATTGTTGACGTCTGTCAAACTATAAAATAACTATTTTAACACTTTATTCAAGACGAATGTGTTTTTGACAGCTGTCAATCTATACAAATTTATTTTCAATCTATAATTTTGACAGTTCAATCTATTAATCATTCTTGACATATATCAAACTACAACAATTTGTTAAAAAAAATTTATTTCAACGCCTGTCAAACTAAAAATCGTTATTTTTTAATCTGTTTGAAACTGTTTACGATTATTTTAACAGTTGTCGTTATCAGTCTGTAAGATAATGCGTTTTTAACAGCTGGCAGTATATATAAAATTACTTTTTACAATTTTGACAGCTGATTCTATTAAAACATTACGGACTTATGTCAAACTACCACAAAATGGCAGTTTTGTAATGATGATCGTTGTACCTTTGACACCTAACACTTTAAAACAACTAGTTTTGACAATCATACCTTTGAAAATATTTTCGGCACTTGTCAAACTATAAAAACATTTATTTGTACCCTGACAGAATTTTTCATATCTGTCACACTATAAAACGACTACTTTTATCGTTTTTAGGCTAATTTATTTTTGACAGTTGACATCTGTACGAAGAAATTTCTTTTTACAAGTTCATCGAGTTAATTTATTAAGGCATTTTTGAAATTTACCAACCTACAACTATAATTTTGACATTTTTAAACTATTTTGACAGCTTTCAATTATCTATCAAACAGTTCAACAGTGCAAAATTTCTGATAGCTGTCAAAATTATCGAAACAATTAGAATTATTTTGACAGCTGTCAAATTATAAAAATAAATAGTTTTTGCCTCGTATCTGTTGAGATATTTCTGTCAGTATTATCGTTTTGCCGGTCCGTTTTACTTCATTCATTTTGAATTTGAAAACTGCAGGAAAACGATGACATCCTGTTTACATAATTATGACTTTCTCAGTATTTCGACGTTTTAACTTATTGGCTTTATATTATCAATATATCAATAAGTAATTGATATTGCTTATAATTTGGTATATTTATTAGATAACAAAAGTGCACTTCGATTCGTCTTTATTTAAACTTTCGTAAATGTAATTTGATATTATTTTACTCTATATATAAAAACATTTATCAGGCTTTAACGAATACACGAAAGCCTGATAACGCCACGACTTAACCTGTCGATGTTATTATCCACATAAACGTAACAAAAAATAATAAGCCTAGTACTTTAGATAAAACGTATAGCTAGAAAAAAATGATCACAACTTAGGTGTGTACACCATGGAAGACGTTGGCAAAGCTGCGTTAAGCGATACTAGTCCGTACAATACGTTCAACATGGAACGTAGTGATAGTGTAGATTCGCTAGAGGACCTCTTGAATAACTTGAACGATGATAGTGACGAGAGTTTTACGGAAAAAGTCGTTAGCGAAAGAAAAGTTAAAGAGACGCCCTCCAATATCGAACCGATTATTAAAACAAACGATGAAATTAGTGAGGTGAAAGTTGAACGTGAAGAAAGTGTAATTAATCAGATTGAAGATGTTAAAGTGAGCGATGATGATTTGCGCGAAACACCAACTCCTACGGAAACTATTGAATGTGTTAATCCAAATATAGTTAGCTGTGATAATAAATTATTGATAGCAGGTGTGACTGAAACTGAATCTAGTGATTTTATTCAACAATCTAAAGATGTTAAGAGTAGCAGGAGTCATAGTCTTTCTTCACATCTCGAGGAAGATGTTATAAATCAATTTTTGGATAAAACTACTGAAGATGTACGTATTTTCATTTTGTTTTTTTGTAAATACTTTTTTTAACGGTACTTAAATTTGAATGGTATGTTCGTGACCGTTTTTATATCAACATATTATACATATATACTGTGCCGTGATATCTTATCAAATAGTTTAATGCATGTGTATTTTATGATAAGGTATTTCTGATTCTGTCCCGATAAAATGTAATAATATAGTATGAGACATTGCGAAAATATTTTCTTATGAATTAGGCTGGATTTGCGTTGGAAATTAAATTGAATAGTATCGGGGTTCATTTCGAAGAATCTTCGAGTGTTTTTTTAACTAGATATGTGTTTTATCTTTATTTTATTGATATATTAATTGAAACTGATGATTATCACAGAGCAACAAAACTATTAGAAATTTGTTACCCAAAAAATCTAATCATATACTCTCTTGTGAATTAAAAATTTAATTTAAAAAGTGAGGATTGAGCGATAAAGCTCGCCTGGAAAAAAAACCAACAAAGTTCTACAAATTTTGTTAAGTAAGTGGCAAGAGGAGCAGGGATTGAATGTGACTATATTAAAATGTTATTTGCTTTAATGAATTTGTTTAATAGCATGAACAGCTTCTCATCCTCTTTATCCAAAATGCTAGAAATATTGAAGGGGAGATGCAATCCGTGATTCAGGAGTTCAATTTGGAGGTCGTTTATTTGTTGAGCTCTTCGTTGGCAACCAAAAAATATGTGGTTAGCGTCTTCTTCATCTCCACAGTCGCAATTCAGGCTCTCTGTTAGGTGGGGTCGAAACAAATGAGCCCTTAACTGATTGTGCCCAAATCTTAACCTGCACAACGTCGTAATAAATTCTCTACCTCGGTACCCCATCCCATGAAACCAGGGATTCTCTATGCGGTCGCTCGATGCCATTTCATATCTCTGACCTTTTGTAAAAAGTCTATGCTCTTCTGCCCACAGGTGTTTATGTTACTTAAACTAATGTTTTTAAGAGCCAAAGGGAATATCATCCTTTCCGTAGGCTGGAGCACTTCGCCAACCTGTCCGCATCCTCGTTACCTTAAAGACCGCAGTGGCCGGGAATCCATGTTAACGCAACTTGACCCATCTTTTTCAAATCTAACAATAATCTCTATTATTTGTGGATGAACGCTGGAAAATACCCCTTTTTCTTGATTCTCTTTAGGTTAGGTCTGGCTTATGTTTGTATTCAATACCACCAACCTGTAGAAAATAAAAAAACCGTGCCGTAAAGTCAAGCTCGGCCAGAAGAGAAACCTATTGTGCCCCCAGGCTGTTTTAGTCCTCTTAACCAGGTTGCACTCTGACAAAGAAGTCCGCAACCTCTCTCGACCAGGTTGCGTTAATTGACTAACTCCTACTAATCGATAGACCCCAAAGTATATCCGCCTCTCCCTGTCCACTTTTGAGCAGTCAGTAAGGAGATGGGTTGGAATTTCCTCCGCATTCACAAAATTTGTACGCAGGGTGCGCAGTGACCAGTTAAGATCCCTGTGAGTAGCCTCTGCTCTCTAGGAGCAATGCCTAGCAGCGAGTTCGAATCTGACGAAGGCTTTGATGCTACTTTAAGAACTCCCACACGTCGCTTTTGGATCTACGAATGGTCGTTCGATGGCTACTCTTACTAGCTTGTCCGCCATTTCATTGCTTCTGATTCCAGAGTGACTTGGCACCCATCTCAGCGTGGTGCTGTGATGTGCCGCTAGTTTTGCAAGAATCCTATAGCAGTCTAATACTACCTCGAAACCAAACCTGACAGTCTGTACCTAGTACTCTTAGGGCAGCCTAGTTGTCAGATAAGAATTCTAGCGCTCCATTAATCTGGGGGCGGTTTAAAATGCCCTCTGCGTAGGTCTGGATGGCAATTACTTCGGCTTGGAAGATGGACGGGGAGCTCCCTAGGTCGAAGGCCTTCCCCTGGGTTCTCAATATCTCCAAATTCCAAACAGGATAATTTCCGTATCGATTTGTGAACGAGGACTTTTGCGGTCTCTCTGCTGGAGATGTTTACATTGTATGCCCCACTGAAGCTGAAAACGGACGAGATCTTATCCGCCCTTATGGACAGTGGTGTCGTCTGTTCGATGTAGGTGAAGATGCTGTGATGCTGTTTTACCAGAAAACCCACTGCACCCACAACATTTTACTCTACAGGCTCCTAGGGCTGCCTCTGACCACAGCACGAGCTCCAGCGGAGGAAGTCCAAGGATGTACTTTTCCCTTAACTGAACAGATCTTTTGAGTAGTTTCTCCTTATCTAGGATCTTAAAAGAGATAATAAAAAAATAAGATATGAGTATCTTCATTGCATTTTCTTCAAATTATTTTCCTCCAAATTTTGCCTCAAACAAAACTGCTGGTCGATTTTACCCTACGTAACACAGTCTAACACTTCTGGGATGCAACATCAAATTCCTTAGATAGAAATTCTAGACCTCAAGTAGCTGAAACCAACAGCTTCAGAAAAAAATGTTTGGAATCTCCTCTTTCAAGCTCCCCAGTACATCAATGACGTTTCGAGGAAGCCTAGTAATAAGATGAACTGTTTCCTTTCTTGTAGTCCTGAAAGGTGTCTGATTTTGGATATGAATGCAAAACCCAGTTTTCTGCTTCACAATTTTCCATCGGTCTGGACTGTTACCAAAAAGAATATATACTGCTGAAGAAGATAATTGTGTCATTACAGCTAGAAACTGCATGTAGGCTTATGAAATTAAGGAAATGGACAGGACAAGACGTCTGAATTGCTGAGACAGTTAGGTCATTGGGGCACTTTTTCCTTAATTAAAGTAGCTCCTCCTGGTCTAGAGTCTTAAAAGAAAGTACATATAGAGGAAAAAATTTAGAACTTGCACTCACGTTTACGACAGTTTTCCTCTGCTTCCATAGAAGTATCTTTTGCTTCAGATAAAACTGCTGACCAGACTTCCTCTTGTTTTCATTTTTTTATTGTTGGCAACTGAATCTGTCCAGCGTAATTCTCATGGACTGCAAACCAAGATTCTTTGATCAAAAATCTCAAGAACTTTTATCTGCACGGATTAATTTGAAAGACAAAAAGTTGTACTGAGATCAACAGCACCAAAAAATGTTTTTGGGATTTCCTTTCTAAAAATGATGTGTCGATGATGCTTCGAAGACGGCTAGTAACAGGTTGAACTGCTTCTTTTCTTAAACTCCCAAGTGTTTGATTTTGGATATGAAATAGAAGCTACAAGATTGAAGGAGTGGGTGCCACGAAGTGAGTAAGCTGCTGTTAGCTAAATTTTTAATTACTTCTCTTGCACTCATTATTAAAAGATTGTTCCTTGCAAACGCTGATGCCTTTTCATAGTTTTTTCTGCTATTTCAAATCCTGCCTTATGAATCAAATCAAAAATTTACCAAATCTTTTCTTAAACATTTAATTTTCCCCTATGTACAGCATCTGGATGTTGCCTCATAGTTTTTGATTTCTTTTAAGATGAGGTCCAAAATATGTTGGCCACAATGATTCGTAAGTTTTTTTTTTTTTTCAATTTTAGTAAAGTATTGGTCTAGCAGAAAATCGTAATAATTCCAAGAAAAGTCCCCGCATTTTTTCCACGAAACCAATTTCACGAGAACCTAAGTAAATGATGATGTCATCAAGGAATCTCTTTAGCAAAGCAACCAGTACTTCAATATCAAAACATTTTGTTCAATATGGGCAGTATCTGGTGTTGCATCACAGATGATTTAAAAGTAAATACAGTTTTTTCCTTCCTTCATGATGAAATCGAGAGCATGTTGGCCACCTTAACTTATAAATTAGTCTTCGATCTTGTTTGACAAATAGTAAATTTGGGGACATTTTCATTTTTGTAAGATGTTAGTCTAGCAGAAGATGGCAGTAAGAAATTAACCCTAGAATTCCAAGAAAATTGCCAAATTGTGCAAATCCCCAATTTTATCCGTTTTGAAATGATCTTTGATGATTTCTTGAAAGCTTTTTCTGATCATTTTCCCTCCTTCAAGGTCAGGTAGATTATAAAGCTGATTCGCTAAGTAGGCCCATTTGAGCAATGATTCGGTGTTTGTTGTCAATAATTGTACCAGACCACTCATTTAATTATTAAGGGTTGAAACATCGACTTAAGCTTTCGTCATATTTTAAATCTGCATTAGAGTGTCCTCCAATTTTTTTTCGCAAGTTATGCTTTCATGTTTGGAAACTGGAAAAAACTGATATGAATTTGAGATTGAAGTCATAAAAATTGAATAAATATCAAAACCACTACAAACAACGTCAAAAATCAAGGGTCAATGATTGCTCCTAGCGGAACACCAGTTCGATATTCTAATCTAACAATAAATAAAACACAATATCAAACATTTTCTTTAATATCTTGTAGGAGTACATAAACTTGCACGATGTCCGAATTTTATGTAACTAGCGCATTCTTGAATAGATATTGGGAGTTACGTGTACCTGGCTGCATCGTTAGTTATTCAATAGAAGACTGACAGAGGCGTCCTATTATAAATAGAAGACATACCTATTTCAGTTGGGGTATTTTTATTTACATCGTTTCTGTATTTCCCGTTAAGAGATTTTCGGGTTAGTGCAGCGGATTCGGTTTGTTTAATCGGACAAGAACCGGTCAAGTAGTTTCACGTTATGTAATAATATAAAGTAGTACGGCAACACGTTGTAAATTCCTATCTCTTAAACATGTCAAATAATATGCACGTGACACTTGTGCTCGATGACACACTCATGTGGATGTTCGACCAAAACGTATGTGTACATTTACTTTAATTTTAATATTCTGTTGTGTAAACGTTGACAGGTTCAATGTAATCTTTCATAATTCTGTCACTTTAATTAGGTATCGTTGATGTAGGAATCTGTAATTGACGTGTCATCATTTTTTGACAGTTGACAAGTATTTTAAATGACAGAAATATAATATAAAATTAAATCGAATGAAAGAGAATGGGTAATTTAGAGTTCTTACGATAATTAACACAAGGTATGTAGCTACTTTCATAAAATTTTTATCTTTTGCTAGGCCAAGATTTAAACAATGATTGAAGAGAGAATTGATTTTATACACAATTGCAAATTTTTTCGTTGAAATGTCAATACAGGGTGTCTCAGCGAGACCGTTCATTAGAAGTTTATGGGGTTCTGGCCAAAATATAAATTTGAAAATTCAGTATTATATATAGTCGATTATGTTCTCTTCAATGAAAATATTATTAGATTTCTATCGCTTACGGTTATACCGGAAGTCGCCATCTACTTTGTTATTTTTAATGGAACATCCTGTATATTTTTACATATTTGGATTTTCCTATCTTTAACCTTGCTGCGTCGTTCGTTTTGTCTACACAAATAAGATGCTCGGGTCTAAAACGACCAGTTACGTTAAAATGGCTGATTAATTATCACGTCTTCTTTTTTATATTCAAATAAACATATCTAGCATAAAAGCAAACATTTAATAAAAGAAAATTGAACATTACATTTCAAAATAATACAAAAACTAAGAATAAACTTTTACAGAATATAAACATTGCGGAATATAGAAATTAACAGTAGCAAAAGAAACGACACTAGAAAATTAACTTTATACACAAAGAAAAGTAAAAATAAGTTTACATATTTTACCTATTTGTAACACTGTTTACATACTTGCTCTAAATGTTTCTTACAACAATACTTTCCACACTTACAGCACAAATTAGCACACTTATTGTCAGTTTTCTTACACATAAGTATAGCATCTGCCCCTTTTCTTTGATTGAGTCGATGTTGAAGCTTCTTTTTGGACAACCTTTGTAGCAGATTTTATATTTTCCACAATGTCCCTTGCGGCTTTTGTTCTAGGAAAACACCTTCGTCCTTAAATGTGCGGTTTTACTAATGCCATACCCACATTTTCTAAGAAGTATCGTCGTTTACGAAAATCTTTTGAACCCCAACTGTTAGTTACTTTTGAAAATAAAACGTAGGCATTGTAAGAACTAATTATATTATAAAAGACGATAAGTGGCCAACGGTTTGTTTTTTTTTGTTGTATAACACATCACCGCTTTATCCATGGTATCGACTGCCCCTTTTGTTTTATTGTAATGTAGTATAGTTTCAGGCTTTTTACTTCTTTGGTTTGATACTGTTTTTTCTGAATGCAATGTACTTAGCAACACAACACATTTGTTTGATTTTTCTGGAAGGTATGACACAAAACAAGTATCGGAAGTAAATGCAAACTTCGAAGTCATTTTTGGTACATTTTTTGTTTGCAGTAGTTCTGGTGGAATACAAGCCTTGTTTCTTTTCATTGTACCAATCATTGTGATATTTCGTTTGAGAAGATGCTGTCCGAGTTCATACGAGGTAAAAAAATTATCGCACGTAATATTGTGACCTTTCAATCCGTAAGATAGGTCCAAAACAACCCGCATGCCCTGATTTTGTTCTCTGGCTCCTCCAGGAGGTTTCCCAAGGTAAGGTTGGATGTTCCATACGTACGCTGTGTATCGCACAATAGCCAAAATTTTATTCCATATCGAGCAGGCTTACTGGGCATGTATTGCCTAAATGGGCATTTGCCTCTGAATCCAACCAGTTGTTCATCAACGGTTATATTTGAATCTGGATTGAACAATTTTGGTAAAATCTATACCCATTTTTCCCAAAGCTCTCTAATGGCCGCAAATTTATCCCGAGCTCTTCTTTCAGTTCGTGTTTGTTTATCGTCAAATCTTATTACTCTAGAAATTCGTTTGAAATTCTCTAAAGACATTGTTGCACGAAATATACTCCTACCTTTTTCAGCATCTCATAAGCTTTCTGTCTAGCTAAAATTAATAAACCAATATAGGAATATAAATCATGCGCATCCAAATCATTCCAATTTTTATCGTATACTTGACGACCTTCTATGTTTGAATTTTCTAAAATTATTTTTTCAATTGATGACGGAAAGAAAAGCACAAAAGCAGATAGCTCATCTCTTACTCTCGAAGTGGTGTACTTAGTAAGTCCAGGTGTCATTGTAAGAACGTTGTGTGCAGCAAATCTCCCTTGCTGTGTAGGAGGTTCAGAAGACCATTCAATTTGCTTGTCGTTCGATAACATAGTTTCGAATGCTACATTTGAAATTTCTGGTTCTTCCTCTTCCGACTCACCTTCCGAACAAACAGAAATATGATCTTCAATTTCAGAGCACTCCTCTTCGTCAGATGGAACCCAACCATCAGAGGAATCTTGTAAATCAAATGTATCATCGTCTGAATTATAAAGTGCTTCTTCTAGTTGCTTTTGTGTCAAGGGAGGCACAAGTTTTGCTTGTTTGGAAGTCATAATAAAAAATAAGTAACTCCGCACAAGATGTACACAACACTAAGGTTCAACACTGACTAAACGATATACAAGCACTGTGAGATAAAAATATTGTAGAGATTTACATGCAGGTCGAAACCTGTCGGTATTATTCACACCGCGGTGTACGGAATTATGCGAGTTTCAACTTGTTTCGGCTGCTGAAGAGGACAGGACAAAAGTGACCCAAACAACCTATGTGTGTAAACTTTAACTACTAAAAAACTAAAGCAAATATGTTTTCGCTAATTAGAAAATTTTGAAGCTGTATTAATTACAAATAAAGTCCTAAAAGTTAAAATATCTAAAACAACAAATAAAAGTTTGGGAGATGAATAAAGCAGCAACTGGGTCGAAAAGGACCCGAACGACGCAACAGGGTTAAGCTTTATAAGTACCTTTATTTTTTTTAATTTGATTCGGGCGTTTTGTAGTTATTCGATTTTTTCTAAAAAAAATTTGCTATAGCGGACATTTATTCAAAAAAATCAGAGAACACTCGATTTTTGGGATATGAATTTAGAATTCGTAACATGCTTAAGCAACATGTTGGAGTATATTTTAGCGCGGAGAACGGCTGTCTATATTACGTGGTTACTGTACTATAGCACGTTAACTCTTCGAAATTTTGAAGAACCATAACTTAATTTTTTCAAATGGCACCCCCCATATTTTATTACTTAATCATCTTCGGCGTCCAATTTTACATGTTTTATGTCCGACATATACTACATCTAAAATGGATAGTTTAGGAGATAATTAGATTTTTTGAAAAATGCAATCACAACTCGTCGATACTTATCCAGTGTGCCATGGAAAATAAGCGTTCTCAAAGATTTGTTGTCAAAATCTAACGTCAAAATCACACTTCGTCGTTTGATGCTTGTGAGTTGTATAATAATTATAAATGGTACAAATGATTATTAAATTTATCTGTCATAATATTATTGTTACGTAGCCTACTTTGTGCAAATTGAAGTGGTCTGTTTCGGCAGTAGCACAAGAAATATACATTTTTCTCTAAAACGGTTGAAGATAAATGGGTACATTTTTATATCAAATAAAAGAGAATTTAATTTTACATCGAACCCTGCAAACAGAGAGAGGGTGTCCCATTAAAAAAAAACAGAGTTATTGGCGTTTAAATGTTTCCAAATGTTGGGGGGTATGTCAACAAAAGGATTCGTGCATGTTAATACAGGAAATAGTCAAGCAATTCAAGACGTATCAAGTTGCCCAAACCAAAACTTTCTACCTTTTTTAGTTTTGATCCTACAGCTCATTAACGAGAGCGCTGCAATTGCAAAATTTTTGATAAAATATTCATTTCCTCGAAAACAAAAGCACATAGGTCTAGGAAGGTCTTACTAAAAGTTACTTAAAATATTATGTAGAATTAAAATATATATATATATATATAGGGTGATTCATTTAAAATAATAAAGTTACATACGCTTTTTCTATAATTGGGACACCCTGTATATTTGAAAATATTTTCTAGCTATGCATCGTATAAATAGGGACAACTTTTATTTGAAACTTTTGTCTCTATACTGTAAAATAAACAAATTATCAAAGAAATCGCGTCAGCTGGGACCCTGTATACAGGGCAATCCAAATTAAGTGTTCACCATTGATAACTTTGTTATTATTCAAGATACAAGACTGTTTAAATTAGCAAACTTGTACTACTTTTAACGCTCTTTAAGATGGAAGAATAAATAAAACAAATGCGCAGCGCGTTTTCGAGTTTTGCCGAAAAATATGTTTTTTTCTCAAATGGAAACCCCTGTATATTATATCATTTTCTGCTAGAACATTAATTTTTAAACAAAAAATCTTGTACATAAACTTATCATTAAAAGAAAATAAAAATTACTGATTTTTTCATAGAAGATGTTCAAAAATACCACCTTGTTGTTCAATACATTTTTGTACACGCTTCCGAACTTCTCGAATTGCTTAGCTGTTTTTATTTAGTCATTATAACTCAAGTATTTTTAATCCCAGTAAAAAATTTCTTACAAGATTTTTTGTTTAAATATTAAAGTTCTAGCAGAAAATGATATAATATACAGGGGTTTCCATTTGAAAAAAAAAAAACATTTTTCGGCAAAACTCGAAAACGCGCTGCTCATTTATTTTTTATTCTTCCATCTTAAAGAGCGTTAAAAGTACTACAAGTTTGGTAATTTAAACAATCTTGTATCTTTAATAATAACAAAGTTACCAATGGTGAACACTTAATTTGGATTGCCCTGTATAATTCTGAATTTTCACATTTATATTTTGGCCAGAACCCCATAAACTTCTAATGAACGGTCTCGCTGAGACACCTGTATTTACCCATTTTTTTTCTCTTGAAGAAGCCACTTAGATTAGTAGCGAAACATTGAGTTTAGTAGTAGTTTCGGAGAAACGCTGATGATGCCTAATTGGCACATCTGCGCTTTTATTGCTCGTACTAGTAGGGTGATTGTTGCAATTTTGCAAATACAGGGTGTTTCATAATATATGCGCAGGACTTCAGAATGTGATAGCTTGTCCAAAAATTTAAAAAAAGTGTCTAGCAACTTACCCTCCAAAATGCACCATTTTCGAGATACAGGGTGTTGAAATTTAATTTTAAAAAAATCGTTTTTTGCAAATATCTCCGGAACCGTTTATCGTAAAGAAAACAAATAATAAATTATACAGTCAACATAACCACACACACCGCACACACATTCAAACGCTGAAATGTGCGAAATGCGTTACCTTTACAGTTTGGAGGATTTTAAAAAGACAACTTTTGTATCATTTTTTTTTTATTATGCAATTATGAAGTTAACGTTTGCTTTCCTTACTTGTTCTAACCTTTTACTAAAATAAAATTTTTATTTCAAAGAATTGACCATGTTTTTCAATTTTTTCTGGGAAACGGTCAACTTTAGAGCTCATGACCAACAGTACCTTTTTTTGTATAGAAAACATTGGCGGTTCAAATGGGCGTCTCAAAACCGTAGTTTTTCCAGTAGCGTAGAAGTTGGGGAGAAAATCAACCACTACCTCTTCAAAATCTTCACCAATTATGACTTATAATTTTTCTTTCTCCCACACAACTTAGCTTATTATGAGTAGAAAATGTTTACAAAAGCTTTTTTTCTTTACGATGAACGGTTCCGGAGATATTTGCAAACAACGAATTTTTTTTATTAAATATCAACACCCTGTATCTCGAAAATGGTGCATTTTAGAGGGTAAGTTGATAGAAACTTTTTTTTTTTAATTTTTTGACAAGCTATCACATCCTGAAGTCCTGCGCATATATTATGAAACACCCTGTATAGTGAGATAATAAAACTACCCCACACTCAAGAATATAACAAAAGAATAGCTACATAAATGTTTCTTTTTATTATTTTCAGGCTGAGGCGCGTATGCTAGCAAAACGGCAAGCACGTGCCGAAGCTAGAGAGATTCGTATGAGAGAATTAGAACGACAGCAGAAAGAACAGGAGGAAAATGCTGACAGACAGTTCGACATGTTATCGGAACCATTGGCTAGACCTACGCGTGCCACCGGCTCCAGGTACCTGTCGAGTAGGAGAAGCTCGGAAGATTCCTTGGAAGATGGTGGTAGTCTCAGAGAAATACGAGTAAGTAAAATTTTAATAAAACGATAATCGTATTTATACCTCGAACAATGCTTAGCATAGTTGTGCCAACATTTTTCGATTGAAATTGCGGTGTATCCTATTACATCGCGGCACACGATGTAACATAGTCATTACTTGAACTAGGTCCAATGAATGTAATAGCTTACACAATTCCTATTAGCAAAACAAGTTGCCTTCGGGACGTTTATTGTCGCCTACTTCGTTGAACGTATCGCGATTTAATTTGCTTGATGCTCTCTAACGTTATTCTGAAACATTTCTGTTTGCAGCATGAACTTAAAGAAGTCGAAGATAAGTTCCGTAAGGCGATGGTGGCCAACGCCCAGCTGGATAACGATAAAGCGGCACAAACATATCAACTGGAATTACTTAAAGATAGGTACGATTTCATTTAATTTTGTGTAATGAATTTTTTTAAAAATAATTGATTTTAGGTTAGAAGAATTAGAAGAGGAACATTCGCAATTGAAACGCGAACATAGGGACAAATGCAGGGAGCACGACCAGCTGAAACGGCTGTCGACGCGCTTGAAAGAAGAATTGGCTGTGACAAAGTCTGAGTTGGAGGAGAGGGATAGGTTAATAACGGAAAAGGGTCTAGTGATCGTCGGCGATGACTCGCTACGCGAGGAACCGTCATCGGATGGGGCTGTGAACGGTTTAGGGACGCCTAAGAAGGCATTGGTTAGTGCTGAGAATGCACAGTTGTTAGATACGATCGGGGAAGGTAGTTTAGGTAAGTTTTATAAAATAATTTTAATATTTCATCTAATTAATGAATTTTATCTACTTAGATGTTCGGTTGGCGCGGTTCGCGAAGGAAAAAGGCGAACTCCAAGATCAAATTAGTCACTTAAAATTGGAATTGGAAGAGGAAAGGAGTAAGCGGCGGAAATCCAACGCGTCTGGTATCACTTTAAATGGGCCGACGTCCGACGCCGACTATGATGCTGCGGATATACAAAGTAAGAGTTCTGAATCGCTTTTATCGGAATGACGGCGAGTTTCCTTGTTATCACTACACAACTGTTTCTTGTTAAACGTAACAGAAACTTGAACTTTAAACATCTTTGTGTCGATTACAGGATTTAAGCAACTTTTTTTCGATCAAGTTTTTAAAGTAAAACTTGTATGTATTTATTTTTTAATCAAATTTATATGCTGTCATCTCTCCCTCCCCTCCCCCTTCCTTTTTCATGTATAAATCAACAAACTATACAGTGTGTCTTAAGATGGCTATCTTCATTTCAGTTTTGTTTCTTGAACGTTTCTTGCTCGGATAGGGGAGAGTGGGCATGAAAGGGACATTTATAGAAAAATCGACAAAATACAAATAAGGAACAATTTACTTAAAAAATAATCGTACAGGCGCATACATTACACGTTTACCCTGGATATATGTAAATATAAACATAAACAGTTTAAACTAAAATCATTATTTTTATTATTGAAGAAATTTTGATTTTTGTCCCTTTCAAAACTGGGGTAGGATCGTTGATTGAAGGAATACATAAAGATGCGCAACCTATGACAGTTGACAGAAATCTCAGATCCCTTAAATGGAGATTTGCATTTAAGGGATCTGAGATTTCTGTCAACTGTCATAGGTTGCGCATCTTTATGTATTCCTTCAATCAACGGGTAGGATTGAAAGGGACAGCTTTAGTGATGAAAGGGACACTTTTATTAGGCCTTTTAACAGAATGCCATTCCTTGAAAATCTATCTGAAAATAGTGAATGCCCTTCATTCTATCAGTTCCGTTGCTTATATTTGGTGTTGGAACCTTCATTTCGATATCAGTTATATCTATATCAGCAATATCAGCTGGCTCAGGATAAATAAAGTGAAAAGAGTCACTCTTCTTTTTTAAAAATTTCACTGTAAATTCAGTGTCACTTAACATATTAATTATTATTCCAATTGCAAATTTTTTCGTCTTTTTCGTAAAAAACTTGACTAAAACGTAATTTCCTATTTCGAATACGTCACTGGATTCTTCGATTTCATGTTCTTCAAATTCTTCGTGGTATGATTCAATATCACTTTCTGCGTATTACACAGACATGTCGCTATCGCTGCTTTCAGAGGCTATTTTTCTTTTCGCTTTTTCTTTCCTTGCTTTTAATTCAAGTTTCTTTCTCTCTTTTGTCTGTTTTTCAAGTTGTTCTTGTTCTAATTTTTCCTTTTCGGGCGTATCTGTCAAAATTCTCGAGTATCCTTTTTTGCGTCTTTGTACAGGGTTCTGAAGTGGCATAGCTTTGGGGAAGGGCCTCACAGATTCAGGTGATATAGGACTGTCTACTATAGGAGTACTAGTCGAAGGCAAGGAAATACAAGAAGAAATGGAAGTATCACCAAATGAAGTCGTTGCTTCTTCGTTTTTGCGATCAGCAGGGCGATCGGATACATAACAGGTTAAAAAATCATCTTCACTAAAATTGTTAGAATTCAGTGGAAATATCCCTGTTTTAGCAAAAGCCATTTGAATATTTTTTATAGTAAAGGCACTCTCGTACGCTAATTTCGCAAATTTTGGCAAATGGTAAATGTTAACTGTTTTACCTGGATTCGATGTCAACCAATTATTTTGTGCAATTTTAAAGTAATTTTTCAATGGTCCATATACACTGACATCGAGCGGTTGCAGCTTGTGGCTGCAGTGGGGTGGAAAGGTAACAATTATCACCCCATTTTTTCTGGCATTTGCTACGACATTCAAATTAATATGGCTTTCGTGATTATCGATCATTAATAAAACAGGAGCCTCCTTACTAGGCTTCGAATGTTTAATGAAGTGTTCAAAAGCTATGGAGAAGTTATCACCAGTCATCCATCCACTTTTGTTGCAAAGCGCAATGCTACCTGTAGGTCCACCTTCGACCATTAATTCGGAGAACCTTACCCGCGGAAAGATGAAGACTGGAGGAACAGTGTTTCCGCTTGCAGAAATAAACGCCAACATAGTCACCAGTTGGCCGCGTTCCGCTGATGACGCTTGAGCAACTTGCTTGATCCCTCGTTGGGTTATGACTTTTGGTTGGTCAGCTACAGTGCATAATCCAGTTTCATCACCGTTATATATGCGGTCCGCAGTAAACTGGTATTTTTTCAAAATACTTTCAATATTTTCATAAAATTTGCTTACATTCGTTGGATTAAACGACGTAGCTCGAGCTAAACTTGTTTTCTCAGGTTGGCGCAATGAAATATCCTTATGACGTTTAAATAAACCTCGAAGCCAGTCTACTCCCCCTTTTCTCGAGATTGCCAGGTAGGTGGAATTTCTTTATTTAACGATTTTGCATAATCAAAAGCCAATTGCCTGGTCTGCACAGCTGTTAAGCCATAAGCCATCTTCGATGCAGTTTTTAGGTATTGGCATAATAATTCTTCTTCAGCTTTAGAAAAGACTCTCCTGTTACCAATATCAGGTGCGTGTGTAAAGTCGGATACTTGCGGTAAAGATTTGGCTTTTAGCACAAGTCTGGCCAAATAGGACTTCCCTATGCCATACGCCTCCGCAACGGATCTTACAGACATGTTTTTTTCAATTACTGTTTTACCGGCAGCTTCGATATCTTCAGGTGATTTTCTAATTCTTTTTGCAGAAGTTTCTTTGCCTTCCATGATTATACAAGTACTGAAATAATTGAAATGACTAATTTTAGAATAGTACAGTATTGAAATGCAGGGTGGTACTGAAAGGGACACTGTCCCTTTCAATACCCCGAAGCGTGTCCCTTTCAATACCCACCCCACTTCCTAAACATTTTAGTATCTAAACTGGTTATAACCTCAAATTATATTATCGCAATTAGCACAAACTGACTCTAATACTTTAAGCAGCCTATAGAAATTTTCGTGCCATAATAAGTTAATGTTAACTTACCAGAAATTTTGAGCAAGTGAACAGTCACAAAGTATAATTTTCACTATAATTTTTAAATACACGTTCTATTACTGCACGTGCCACGTGGAACTAAACAAGTTAACAACGAAACAATAACGGATGTATAGCTCCACATTGTGGCAAATGCACGAACTATGAATCCTACTAGCAAAGCTATAAACCGCACCGTCCCTTTCAATACCTGTCCCTTTCATGCCCACTCTCCCCTACTTCTTAACAGTAGCCCAACAGTTCTCTA
Source organism: Holotrichia oblita (assembly GCA_023690525.1). Taxonomy (NCBI): domain Eukaryota; kingdom Metazoa; phylum Arthropoda; class Insecta; order Coleoptera; family Scarabaeidae; genus Holotrichia; species Holotrichia oblita. The sequence continues at coordinate 15,763,161 of CM043019.1, read as the reverse complement.
TCGAGTTCAAGTCTACACTGTTGCCAAGCCTATTTTTCTCTAAATATTGATATATTTATTCAAAACAGAAAAGAGAAAATGTTGCATATTTCTTTGGACAGTGTCGCAATTTTTAAATTTTGCGACAATTGTTTCTTACCATTTTTGCTGTATGGCGTGATGCCGAATCATCTTGGAAAACGGGGTTAACATCTAAAGCAAACAGAGCATCGATGGAGAGTTCTACAAAATTCTGAATGATGTCAATATATCCAATAGCGTTTAAGTTGCCTTTAATGAAGGCCAGCTCACTGTAACTTGCTGGATATTTGCTTCGGCGAACGCATGAAACACCATTGGACTGGTTGAAGATTAATTTTTGATTCGTCTGTAAACATAACTCTTTTCAATTTATTTTGAGACCAGTTTTGGTGCTCTATTGCAAAATTTAACCGACCTACTACACGCATTTTACTGCTAAGGGTCGGTTTAATCCGTGGTCTTCTTGTTTGTAATCCTGTAGATTGGAGTTTCTGACGCACCGTTCTCGAACTGATTTTTGTTCCAGATCTTATTCCTACCTCATGGGCTAACTCTCTTGAGGTGGCAAAAATATTGCGGAAACACAAGTAATTGTTGATCCTGTCGTTCTATTGATTTTACAGCACCTGAAGATTTATCCAAGCTTTTCGAAGACTCGTACTTCTTCAAAAATTTAAGTATAGTAATATTTTTCTTTTCTTAATGCATGAATCCCGCATGTTTGCAAAACGCGGCAAACAGAACGACAGAAAATGAAAAGAAAGGTTGGCAACTAGAAACTTTTTTCAGTCATAATCTGAAATAAAATCGTACACGGGGAATATATAAATAGGTAAATCAAAGATGGGAAATCCAAAAACAAAAAGAACATGCATTTTGGCACTGAAAGAGACACATGACGGGCTAAACCAAGATTGACACAGGAAATCATAAGGTACAGAAGAACAAGAATTAGAATTTAACATAATTTCCCGAGAAGTTATTTCCATCCTCTGGGAACAAATTTTGTTTTTCTTGTTTTTGATCTCAGTATTGAAGCTCACTTTATTCGCAAATGGAACTTTCACCAAATCCCCGGCAGAGGGATGTACACGTTTCACACCTCCGTGTTTTGTTTGTGTTTACACTCATCGGGATGTCCGATAGATGACGATAGCACTTACACACGTAATCTCTGTAATCGCTCGTATAGAACGTCTGAGATCTGCCCCTGTTATCTTCTGAGTTTGTGTCGAGAAATTTCTAGATTGGGGTAACGGGTGTGGGCGAATTCGTTTGTTGGTTCATACTCTTGTATCACACACTGATGAGAACAAATAAGTTCGAAACACGTGTTTGCGTGTCAGGATTGTACTTCAAACGTTCCCTTTATGCACTTTGTGTACGACGTGTGGTTATCGTCAAATCATGTGTTTTGAATTAGGTTTACCTTTTTCATTGCAATATGCTGATGTAGTTTAACCAAATCTCCGGCAGAGAGATGTACACGTCTCACACTTTTGTGTTTTGTTTGTGGTTACAGACCTTCCTGGTTTAATCTGAAAGTGTTCTAACTAATGGAAGAGTTTCCGAATTTCTTCATTCACAACTTTTGTGGTGGACTTCAAACCCATTTTGATAATAGTTAATCGCGCATTTTATTAATGGACGAAAAGGAAAAGAAATCATAAGGTGATAAATTTGGAAGATGTGGGCAATAGATCATCAATTCGATGACTAAAAAGTGCTTTCATGGAATTCTGTGGATTCCCGAGTCACACGTGAAAAATATCATCACAAGATTCGGAGGGGTTCGACCCCTCTGATACTGATGATGTCTCGAAAATGGCCGAAAATCCATCTTTGCATGGTGAAATTAAAGAGCCTCTTGGCTTGCACGCCATCTGTATTGATAGAAGAAGATTAATTGATTTAACTTGTTAAATGTCAAATTTTGACAGTTATTTCCTACGTTTCGTTCGTTTATTCCTACCTCCTCTCCAGGTTATTCTAGGTTTATTAATTCAGAGAGATTTAATAATTCAGAGCCCCCCACAGTCACATTTTTAAACTAGAACTTTTCCTACCGTGCAAAGTTAGAAGCTAAAAAATGGTTTTTCCCCTTAACCAAGATTGTTAGAAAGAAGTTTCAGTTAACAGATAATCACATGAACAAATATGAAGTAGCCGTTAAAGAATTAAGACATGGATTGCACTTTGTATTGTATAAATATGCTGTCACGGGGAGCTATACACTGGTCCAAGTTATCTGCAGGCTGTCTCACTGACATTGAACAATAGAGGATGTTTACAGCATCCAATTAATTACTTCAACTTAAGGACAACAAGTTTGCTAAAGAAAAGACGAATAATAGGACATTACTAGGACTCCAATTCGGAATCGAGAGATATGCTCAGTGTGTGGTGCTGAGATTCAAGAGCCAGTATTCGCACTGTTGTAAATTGTTTGTGAACTCAAACTACAAGCACTCTGCTTGACTGTAATCGAGAATTAAACGATACAATTCACTTTAGGATATAAAAGAAATTCTGTCTAAAAAGCAACCACTCTGTATAACACGTGGATTCAAAAATGAATGAATCGACCACTCTTCCGATAAATTAATTAGAAGAAGTTCACGAAATGCTCTAAGCGGAAGTTACGTAGAAGAAATTTATTCTCGTTGGTTACTTTGCACTTAGGAAAAATTTTTTAAGGAAGTTAAAGACTTCATATTAAGCGTTTATATTGTGAACCCTAATTTTTAGTAATTTCTACAACTTTAAACATCGATCTTATGAGAAAATTATTATTATTCTAAAACTGTCCGAGATATCAATGAGATAATTGTTACAGGGGAAGTCAGCAAGCAGTTGGCGGAATACAAATTTCGCTCGCAGAAAGCTGAACAGGATGTGGCCACGTTACAGGCAACGGTTGCCAGATTAGAAAGTCAAGTGATTAGATACAAATCTGCCGCGGAAGTTTCAGAGAAATCGGAAGAAGCGCTGAAAGCGGAGAAACGGAAATTACAAAGAGAGGTGAGTAAATTAAAAAGATTCGATTTAATTCATACTTGTCATCGATGTCTTTATTCTCTGTTCTATTGAGAGATATTTACGATCGATAAATTTCTCTCGATAAAATTTTGTATACGTAATATTGCTCTATCTCTCTTTTTTTTAATTTTATATTCTTTCTTCTTTTTTTCTGCTTTAATATTTCAGGATACTTTAAGTAGCTCTAGCTCGTTTGACGAAAGCATTACAGACAGCGGAGGTAGAACTAACATTAATTAACATTTTTTTTGCTTTTGCTTTTCTGTGCTGTCTCGCAAAACTCTGTAGATGTTTTTGCTCTGTACCTTTTCTAACGAAAGAATAACAATAAATTTATATATTTCCTACCCTATTATTAGATTGTATAATTTGTGATTTGTTTGAATGTAATGTCAATTGTGTTAGGTGGATACTCTGCAGCAGCAATTGTTGCGGACGGAAGCCTATAAAGTAGCCTTATCTGAACAGTGTAAACGTTTGAAGAGGAGGCAGTCCCTCGGTCTTCTATAGTAGAGAGTTTGTAGCTTAGTAGTAATGTAAAGATATCAGAACTAACTTATTCGTTTTTTTCTTCTTTTTTGAATGGGATGGTTGACTAATTTTAACGTTAATGATAAAGATTGTTAAATTTAAGAATTAGAAATTAAATATCGAATATTAAAAATTGAATTTGTAGCGAGATTACTAAAGAATGATATTAAAGGACGGATTATTATATTTAAAAATAAAACTGAATTTAAAAGAATAAGAGAATAACAAGAATGCCCCCAATTTTATTGAAATTTGAGGTTTGCATAGCAATTAACTATTTCTATCATTTCATTTATTCTGGGCTGTACAACTTGTTTCAGATAGTCTTAGCTGCATCATTCAAATTACATTGTCTTCTTTTTAACGTATTGCCATTTCAATTTCAAACTGATAAGCTAAGAGATACTGCCGTTTAGCTCTCTTAGTGGTTCACCCTGTACAGCTGATATTATTCGTGGATTTGTAACATAGACTCGAGATTGGTTACAGCATGATGGCAGTGATGTTAAAGGTCAGATTCGTGACGTAGCTGCGCTTGCTGACGAGAATGTATCGATGTACAAATGAATATATACGAGGGAACGTTTTTATATTCGCGGAATGAGCGGGTTGTAGGGGGGTGATTAGGCGCATTGGGGGCGTGGCCTGTGCAGCCACTCATAATTAGTATAAATACGAAGTTTCATTGATATTAGACAGTTAGAGTTATAGAAACATGGAAAAAATCGAATATCGTGCCGTTATAAAGTTCCTTACCAGGCAAGGAAAATCAGTCGCGACCATAATGAATGAGATGTCATTGGTTTACGGCGACTCTTGCCCAGGAAAAAACATCATCTCGGCATGTCTAAGGTCAGCGCAAGATGGGTGCCGAGAATGCTCACGCCGCCGCAAAAACAACAGTGCGTAGAGTGTTCGCGTGCATTTTTGGACCTCTGTAATGAAGACAAGGATGGTGTATTGAGTCGAATTGTTACTGGAGACGAAACTTGGGTTCATCATTATGAACCTGAGTCCAAACAAGACTCCATGCAGTGGCATAAAACGGGCACAGCACCTCCCAAGAAATTTAAAGTGTCACAATCAGCTGGGAAACTCATGGCAACGGTATTTTGGGACTCGGAAGGAATATTGTTGATTGATTATGAAGATAAAGATGTTTCTATAACCGGAGAATATTACGCTTCAATATTAGAGCGACTAAAAGAAGCCATTAAAAAGAAAAGACGGGGAAAATTGACGAAAGGTGTGCTGCTTTTGCACGACAACGCGCCCGTCCACAAGAGCCGCGTTGCGTTAGCTGCCCTGCATAAGGTGGGCTTCGAAATTGTGAATCACCCACCCTACAGCCCAGACCTGGCTCCGAGTGATTATTACCTGTTTCCGAAAATTAAAACAGAGCTGCGGGGTAAAAAATTTACTGCCGATGATGAAGTCAAGGAGGCAGTTTCGGCGTATTTTGCTGATAAAGAGAAATCATTTTTTTATGAGGGTATAAATAAATTAATTGAAAGATGTGAAAAATGTATCCGTCTTGCAGGTGAATATATTGAAAAAGAAAAATAATTTGGTTTTTTTTATTTCCACCCCTTATCCCCCATTCCGCGAATATAAAAACGCTCCCTCGTATATAAAATTCAAATATTACCTCATTTAAAGATTTTTATAATATGGTTTAATAAACAATAAAATATGAACTTCCTATTTTAGATGCTTATATGATGCTTAATGTTACTATTGAAACAGGTTGTACACAAATTTAATTCGTAAAACACCCATAGATTGCGCATTAAATAAAAAGAAAATTGGATACGCTTTTAATCATCCAGCTATGGTTTATTATAATCGATTATAATCATTGAATAAGACAGCAAAGTATAACACTTACTAATCTGTTTCTTATATTTTGCAGGCACGGGAAGCTATGAATAGGGCCGAAGAATTGGAAACATCAAATACACACTTACTGAAACGTTTAGATAAATTAAAAAACGCTAAATCGGCTTTACTCAAGGAACTTTGACAGTCATCCGAAAACAATAGTTCTTCATACAGCTGAAATGAGCTGGGAAAAAAAAAAATGGAAATCACGTGTGCGATTAATAAATTTAAAAAAAAAACGAGTACGATGCGATTCACCACTACTTACGTTAATACCGTTGCTGCTCAGAATGTTTAAAAGAAAAAAAAATCAAGTGTAGTGTAAACAAAAAATTGAAACAAACGAAGACTGCTTTTGATACTTGCATAAATTAAAAATTAGTAATATTGAGCTTCTCCCTCGTATATTTTCAAATGAGAATTTAGCACACAATTACTTAAATTTTATACGTTTATAGAGGTGATTATTTGATAATCTAATAAGTGAGAAAAATATGTCCGGAAACCCCCCACTGCACTTTTTAATACGTAAATATTTACCTTTATTCGTATCTACGTAAATATTAAAGAAAGAGTAAATAAAATATAAAATATCTCGCGCCTATTATTATAGTGGTTGTTTTTTTTTTCTACTTGATACTGATTTCCGTAATAAAATAGTACATATTCTACATATGAGGAGAGTATATTAAATAATAAAAAAGGAGGATAACTATAAAGAGAAAATAAAAATATTGGTCCGAATGTATTATTATTGTAACATATGTTTTTCGCCCCCCCCCGCAAACACGGATATTGTTTTATATGTTTTAACTGTTTTATTATTATTTATTTAGTGAATAATTAATTTTATATATGTATATAAGTATATAGATGAGAAACTCAGGATGTATCCGTACCAATATTTTCCAGAAAAGATTAAAAAAATACCTTTGTATAATAGCTATTGTATGTATGTTGTTGCAGGTGTGTATTTTATAACACAATAAACAAATATTACGGAATTTTGTCTTTTTATGCTAAAAATGATATGTAAAGTCTAAAACTGTTATCCATTATCATTCGTCAAATTTGCGATATGTATTTACCTGTCAAACTTCAATTAAACCAATTTTAACATTTAACAGCCAAATAACTTGCAATTTTTGACATTTGAAAGCAAAAATTGCTCGTATTTGACATTTAAAAGCATATTCAAGCTTGTCCATAATTGACACTTAAATGCCAAAGTTGTTCGCCGAAAATGGAAATCGTCAGGATCAGTTAACTATAAGGATGAATTTATCAGACTACGCCGATTAGTCAAGTTGGAATTACAAAGACACTGCGATACATTTTTGGCTAATTGGAAAACGAAATTATTAGCGCTACGAGAATGTTTTGGAAAATGATTGCATAGAAATCTGGTAAATCCAGGATTGGTGCTCGGCAATCCATTGCGCAGAATATTTAACATCACTCATCGCATATCGACATTCCTAGATATTTGGAAAACATGCCTAGTCGATCCAATATTGCCAAAGTATTTGAATATTTTATTTACAATAAGATGTATTCGGATGCGTTCGAAGTAGCGCTGATGAGACCTAGAAGGTCGAAACCACGTGGTTCGCTTCTACTGCTTAATTTATTTTCATTGCATTCGCTCGTAGGGTGAATTCCAACAATATACCATGAGCGCCTATTATAGGCATTTCTTTGGTTTTTTATTTTGGCATTTGTCGACGTTTCCAAAATATACAGCTGTATTGAATGCTACATTGTTTCGGAGAAGTATGGTTTCATAAAAGGAAAATCTGTCTTAATAAATCTGGCCCACATCCTACAAGACGTTAGCTCCTGTATCAACACACAGGAAGAAGTTGACGCCGACTTTGTAAAGGTCTTTCATACTATTGATCATACTATACTATTATCCAAGTTAAATTCTTTGAATTTTTTTCTGCGGATATTATGGCTCTACTTAATAATCGTTCCAGTTACATCTAATACAACGGGTTTTATTCCAGAACGTTCATGGCTCTTGCAAGTGTTCCTCAAAGATCGAATGTTGGACTACTTTTGTTCAACATTTATATTAGCTGTTTTCTATTTGCCACAATTCTCATCTCACTTCAGTTTTCTCACTAATAAGCATCGTTTTATTTGCAAGCGAGTATGTGATTTGTTTGGCTGAAATGAGAATCATGTGAGAATGAAGTGAGATGAGGAAAAGGGAGAATTGTGGCAAATAGAAAGCAGCTATTAACGATCTATTAAGGAAACAAATGCTGTTTATTTTTCAATAAGGCCGAGGGTTGATTAAATAAAATAAAAAAAATGATTAAGAGTCGTATTATAGTCCGCGCTTGAGGTTGTGTCGATGCTTGAGCACGCAATTTTGACGTAAACGTCATTACAAATCTGTCAAAATCGCGTGCTCAAGCATCGACACAACCTCAAGCACGGACTATAAATCTTACCCCGATTGTTGAAGTAATCGTAAACAGCAAATGTATAGCTTTTAAATCTAAAGTCCCAAAATGTAAGCAGCCAAAGATATTTGAACAGTTTTAAACAACGTTTATTTACATCAGGATATGGAGGAATTAGTTTGTTGGTTCATACTCTTGTATCACTCATTGACAAGAACAAATCAGGATTGAACTTCAAACGTTCCCTTTATGCACTTTGTGTACGACGTGTGGTTATCGTCAAATTATGCTTTGAATGAGGTTTTATCTTGTTCATTTGCAGCATGCTGATGTAGTTTCACCAAATTCCCGGCAGAGGGATGTATGCGTCTCTCACTTTTGTTATCAAATACTGGACCTTAAATGTCAATCTCGTCCATATTTGACTTTTAAACGTTAAACGACATATTTGACAACTCGGATGAACACATTTCTCAAACTTAACATAAGGATAATACTTTCGTAGAGTTTCTAAATAACGATTGCCAATCAATACAAACGATATTTTTATTTAAAAAATATTGCATCTATGCATGGAATCGAACCATAAAATTTCGTTTGCCGGATGCACCGACGAAAACATCGCGCTAACTAGACACAGTTCGATCAGTATTAATTTTATTTATGATGAAATTAATAGGGATCGAACTATGTCTAGTTAGCACGATGTGTTCGCGGCTCCATCCGGCAAACAAAGTTTCACGGTTCGATTTCATGCACAGAAGCATATTTTTAAGTAAAAAACCTAGACAAAGACAACAGAGTTGCATTATGCTGGCTATCAGGATATACTGAAATCAGCAACAACGACCGCATACAAAAAAAAACTCAAATTGGAGGGGAGGTTTAGAGCATCCCTTTGGGAGAATCTCCCTGAGTTGAGACACTAAGATATTCTTTGAAAACAAGCACAGACCTTGTTATAACTAAGTAGAAACAGACTACGCCTCCTCACAGATTCTCTCACAGGACATTATCTTGGGAACGCATGACAGGGATTATTGAATGCAGGTGTTGCGGGGAGGATGAAAATCCGAAACACCTGACATCTAACTGCACCGCTATCACAGAAACTCGAGCTAATTATGTTGGCAACGACATCATAAACGAAGAAGAAATACCTTCTCTGAAACCATCACAGTTATTGCAATTTATTAAAGCTCTTAAACTAGAGATTAATAACTAGAATCAAACTTCAAGATTTCAGTAATATTTTATTTTTTAAGATGCGCATTTCACATAATTTACGCTACATCATCAACCAGTGGCTCAACAGAAAAGTTTCTAATAATATTTTAGACAACTTTTACTTCGGTTAATTATGGTTTGCATCATTTGATAAACGTAAAACATGAAATGCGCACGTGCCGTACCTTTTTATAATGCAAACATTTGTCAATTTTATATTTATTTACCTTTACACAACTTTAAGATATATGTATTATATATGGAATACATACAATCTAAAATATGTCCAAATGAAATCGGAATTCTAAGAATGCATTGACTTTTATAAAAGTTATATAACCTCGTAGGTATATCAATTAATTTTTTCATTTGAACATAATCTATGTACATTTCTGTGCCCTAAATACTATAATACTAGATTTCGCATATTTCACCTTATTAGATAATAATCATTTTATAATAAATCAAACATAACAGAGAAATGTGCTTAAAAAACAGTACACACGCCCTACTACATCACTAGAATACTCCATTTTTGCAAAATAAATCAACATGGTATCAAAAACGATAGTTGCACAATTAATAGAAATCACCTGTAGAATAAATACACAGCGTTCCAAAACTAAAGCATATAGGTCAAATTTTCAGAACACCGTGTACAGATGTGTATATTTTTTTTAATGTAATATCATTGGAATCAGTCAAATGGTGTAGGTACCACACAAAAAATTATATAAATTGCAATGTATACAAGGATTATGTTACGTTTTAAATCTTATTAGAGACATGTCCTATAAAAATAATGTATAATAAAATATAATATCATGACGTTTAAATTTATAAAACCATCTTCAGATTAACTCGCTGACAACAATTCTTTTAATCAAAAAAAAAATCAAAATCTGAAGATGGTTTATTCAAAACTTTGTCAATCTTATAGAGACGAATTATTTTTACAACAACCGATTATGATATATGTACGTTCTAGATCTACATAATAAAAATATTAACACGTTACCCCACTTCTATAAACAACAAAGAAAGACTTAAGAGATTCTCAACCGTGAAGATCAAATATGTACTTGAGATGTTACACGTAGGTGCTCGAATTCCCTATAGCAGCCCAGGGCTTCCCCGATATTCAAATGTGCACAGCTTTCTCTGTTGGACCATTGAGATTAGCGACGGCTAAGAGATGTCTAGTACTGGATCCGCTCGTGTATGAATCGCCGCTACTTCTTGCGCTAGCATGAGATAACGGTGTTCCGGGTAAACGTTGAGGTGTACTCTCCATTGAGCTTGGAGTGGCACCGTTTTCGTATAAAGCTCCGCTTTGAACTGGGATATTAGGTTCTTCGGGTGTGTAGTAATCAGATTCGTCACCCCTTTCTTCGCGATCTAAAAATAAAATAACCGCTTTAAGGTGTTTTATAATTTAAAAAATTAAACGATGCTCACTGTAAGTTTTCTTTTCATGTTGAGCGGACTTTAATGTGTCTTCATGTTCGGTATCTGTATCATCGATTGGTTCAACGACATCAGCCATATTCAAAGCTAAACCATTCGTTCGTGTTAATAACTCGACATTTTGCAATAACGGTGATAATTTTTCTGCTTCGCTATCTTCATCGGCTGCCTATAAAATTAAAATAATACCAACACGGATACAAAATTCATGGAGCTTACCTCATCTTTTTCGGATTTATTGCTGGTCAAACGGTTTGGTTCGCGGATTCTGGAATGTTTAGTTCGTGGACTCACGGTTTCTACTTGAGTCGAGAGGAGAGGACATTTAGGAGTTTCCTTGTCTTCGTCTCTAGATGAGATCAATACAGACATCCCAAACTATAAAATGAATGTAGATTAACAACAAATACAATCAATTCCGCTTAATTGGGGCACCGGTTATCCGGGGCAACTATTTATTTTGGATAAATCTTAAAAAACGGAATCCAAACTATCACGAAAACGTTAATTTATATCGGATATTTGTCGGATATTGTCAGCACACACAAGTCATACAAACACAAAAGGCAAACCACACTTCATGAATTCTTTAGTTCTAGTTTAGTTGTTTTTACATGTAAAAAAATGTATTTATTTTAGTTATTGCCTATATTTAAATGTTTATTTATATCCTTATTATATTCCCACACATATCCTAGCAAAAATGTGTTATTATTTAATGTGAAATTAAACTACAGGAAAACAAACACCTCTCTCTTTAATTAGGATAGCCGCTTAATTAGGCCAAAATATTCTGGTCCCGATTAAACGAAATTGACTGTATATTGCATTGTCCGTTCGTTATACTCGAGTTCATCGATATAACTAGATATACATGTAGGCATACCTCTGGTGTCCCTGTCAGATCCTTTTCCTTTCCCTTAACAGGCACATCTTCGGAATGCCTATTAAGAATCTGCGCTGCTTGTACAGCGGATTCATTTTCTGGTGTTTCGACAAGATCTGGCATTGCAGAAGGAGGATGTCTTGGAATGTGTGGACCGTTTAAAGCTTCTATCAGCGACACAGCTTCATAACCGGGTGGTATATTCTCACAATTACCCTAATTATTATAATTAATAAATCATTATATATAAAACAAGAATTGAAAAGAAATTTTAACTTTTACTAACATCTGGTAGGTTTACAGGTGGTAATATAGCTGTTGCAGTTTTCTGTAAAGCTCGTATCTGCAATAAAGCTCGAAACGGTGCTCGACATATAGGGCAATTATTGGCTTGGTATCGTAACGTGTTAGCACAAGAATTACACAGACATAAATGACGGCATGGCAGAATCAATGTGTCTCTAACTTCGCTCATACATACAACACATTCCGATCCATTATCTTCATTATCATCATCAGCAGCCTGAAATTTTTAACGAGAATTGAATTAATAAAAGCTTATCGCTTAAAATTATTACCTTGTCGTTATTCTTATTTTCGATGCCGTAAATCTCTTGTAGCAAATAACAAAGACCATCGACGAACAATTTCTGTTTTAAAGCTTTTAAAATATGAGTTCCATCCATACCCTTTTCAATAACAGCAATTGTCGTGTGGGACTGACGCATATCTAAACAAAATTTCGCAAAATTACAATTCAACATAGGAGAAATATGAAACGAACTACATTACCACATTTACCTTCAGGTCCCTTTTCAGCGACGCAATGTATAGCGACTGGAATAACTTTTCTCTCGGTATCGTACAACAATTCATCATCGGAAAATTGTGTTGGATCGAACACATGCGACATTTGACAAAATTGTTGGTTCGCACCTCGTTTATAACGAAAAGTATCCGAGATCATACTCGTATCTTTAGGTATATACCTTTAAACAATCATTAACGAAACAATTTTATAAAATATAATTCAAAATTTGCTTACAATACTCCATTTCCTGTATATTCTTCAGTACAAAAGTAATATATCGTAATTGCACAAGGTACGTCACAATCGAAGGTAAACTCTATATTAAACGGTGTCCCCTTTCCTAATTCAATATCCCGTTGATCACCTTCGATAATTCTAGGTTTGCAATAATCGGCAGGAGCTCGTACAAATCGTAAAGATTCTTTACGAATATTAACCAAACTTTTTAAAGTTTTAGTTGGTTCGTTTGGTTGTGGTGGAGGATACGGAAACTAAAATCAGAAAAATTTAATGACATAAAAGCATACCAGAACTGATTGATTCGTACAGCTGTTGGACTGCCAAGAAAATTTAAATCCGAATTGTCACCGAATAGGTACGCTTCAGGTTGCGGTGTGTCAAATCTCTCACCTCCCATTATAAAATGACTACCGAAATAGTTACCTGCGTTGAAAATAAACTCCTATTATTAATAATTCGCACAAATTTTCTTAAGTAAATAGTAGTGGTTGTATTTTTTTCCATTTATACCTGAAGGGGGTGGGTATTTATATGCCGTATTGAGAATTACATCGTCCTCTTCTACACCAGCTCTTTGTCTGCTAGTGATCGCACCCATATTTATAAAATTTGAGCTGAATTCCAATCGAATTTAAATCTAAAACATCATAATCATATGTGCAAACGTCAAACTTCCAGTTGCTTCCAGTCTCAGCAAAATTATCGTGAAGATAGTAATAAACGTCGTAAATGTCAATGTCATAAAATGTATGAAATAAAAAAATAATGAAAATAAACGTCGAGCATTTTATTGGACAATCACATAAAACTATTACATCTCTGGGGTTACCCCATCTCTGAATCAAAATCGCGCATTAAAAATTTGATTGACTGAACTCGCGGTTTCCTTCTTTACATAGATAATTCACAATGGCTTGATTTAGTGTACTTATCTTCTTTCTTGTAAAGCTTGTCACGTTCACCGTAACATTTTTGACAGTGCCTCCCCATATGATTATTAGGATTATTTCGACTATACGAAGAATTTTGCGCTTTGCCACCCATCGCTGAAGATCTGTACATATAAGTTTGTTTCTTTTCCGGTTTTAAATCCATATCGCCAGCCATGTATGTTTGGAGTCCTTTATTTCTCATTTCAACATGTTTCACTTTATTTTGTCTAAACGGCGGAAGGTAATGTTTCAATGTGATAAAATTGCAAATTATGATAAATATATCCAAAGCAAATACGCATAATTTAATTATTATCCCCGTGTTCGTATCCATTATATGTGTTAAAAACGATTAATTTTTACAAGAACAATTTATGACAATTAATGCTTAATTTGATTTTAGTTAACTTAGATTTTTTTAATTTAAATTTACCGCACATGATGTTGGTGGGATGTTATAGAAATGTTTGTGTTTTATAGGTTGGTAACAACAAGTCTTTCTAGTAATTTAATGGTGGCCGAGATAGTAGATCAAGGTATAAATTCCGCAAAATTTGCGGTCATCTTTTAATTTTAAATAACTTTTTGTGATTAATTGCACATTTAAAGTGTTTGTGCTTTAGGTTTATATGGAATTTTAACAATATATTCATTATTATTTCTAAATTATAGGTCACAATGGGTAGACGTCCTGCAAGATGGTATGTATTGTCATGTTATATCTTTATTTTATACAGATTCGTTTATAATAAATCGGATTTGGAATAAATGAAATATTTTAAGAATATAAATTATTATTTTCATTATAATTAATGATAAATTAGAATTAGAAATTTAGTTTTTATCTTGTGTAGATTTTAGGTTATGTTTTCGTTTATATTTCAGTTATCGTTACTGTAAGAATAAACCGTACCCCAAATCTCGTTTCTGTCGCGGTGTCCCCGACCCAAAAATCCGTATTTTTGATCTGGGAAAGAAGAAAGCTGCAGTTGAGGATTTCCCACTATGCGTACATTTAGTATCCGATGAATATGAACAACTTAGTTCGGAAGCTTTGGAAGCAGGTCGTATTTGCGCTAACAAATACTTGGTGAAGAATTGCGGTAAAGATCAGTTCCATATTAGGATGAGATTGCATCCGTTCCACGTCATCCGTATCAATAAGATGTTGTCATGTGCTGGAGCCGATAGGTATGTTTTTTTTTTATATAATATATAGCGTTACTCAAAAATGTTGATACACGAGGAAAAAAAATTTTTGACCATTATAATGAATTCATTTTTTTGATTTCATGGTCTGAATATCTGTTATAAATATGTAGAGATAATAAGAATCGTTTTGATTTAATTCTATTTCACAATATTGATCAACTGATTGACTATGCAAAACTTGAATACAATACAAATTACGCAGTGATTTGCAACTTTTTATCAGCTTTAAAAGTGTAGAAAAAATGAAATGAGCCACTTCATCATTTATTTATACTAGTTAATAAGAGATTATTATAATGAAAGTACTTGTTAAATTGTAAAATATCCACTTAGCCACATCCTGTGATTGTTTACTTAATGCGTCGACTACGAAAATCCCCTTAAAAGTGTCTTAACGATGTCATTACTGTTTGATTTTAATTTTTTAATCATTATTTTGTTGCTAATTTATAAATTTTTAAAACTAACACGAAGAACATTTTTAGGCTCCAAACGGGAATGCGTGGCGCTTTCGGTAAACCACAAGGTACTGTAGCGCGTGTCCACATCGGCCAACCGATCATGAGCGTAAGATCCAGTGACCGTTTCAAGGCGCAAGTCATCGAAGCTCTTCGCCGTGCTAAATTCAAGTTCCCCGGCAGACAGAAGATCTACGTATCCAAGAAGTGGGGATTCACCAAGTACGAACGCGAAGTGTACGAGGACTTGAAGGGTAAAGGTAGATTAGCACCTGACGGTTGCAACGTTCAATACAGACCAGAACATGGACCTCTTGCCGAATGGAAAAAGGTCCAAGAAGAGATTTACGCTAATATGTAAATTTGTACTTGCAAATAAAATGTTTATTTACTATAGTAGTGTTTTATTGTTTTAAATAATACACAGTAAAATACAATGACAAACCATATTATAATTTGTGAAAAGTCTTACTCTTATCTTATCTTTATTTAAAAACAAAATCTTTAATTATTTAATGAGCATTATTAAATATCTACAGATTGACAATTTAGTTAGATAATTGATCAAAACAAATTTTGTAGCTCGTATCGGTAGTGTTCGGTTAAGGCTGAGTGTTCTAAAGAACGTGACTTAACATATCGTTCATGTTCTTTGATTCTAGTTTGAATTGGACGTTCAGTTTCGCCAACATACACTGAACCACAGTCATAGGGAATTTTGGAAATGTCTATCGCAAACAGCATGGCGAGTGTCTTTGGGCAAAGGAAGAATTTGGGAGATTTTGTTTAAAGTTTTACAGATGGTTGGCGTTTTCTTCCAGTATTAGTTTCTTTGCGCATAATACCGTCAATTTTTACTAAATCTTCAGTCCCTGCACTGCCGAAACACTCCCTAACCAACACAGAACCACCACCGTGTTTAATTGAGGGAACAATACAATCGCACAAAATTCTTTCGACTTTCAATCGGCTAACAAAAACTGCGTTTCTGACCAAGGAGATATTGCTTCAAAGAAAATTTTTCTGTTCAATTCTTATGTGTTTTGGACCATTGCAATTGTTTTTTTTTTACTGCAACACGACCGAAAATGCCGGCTTCTCTTAAGCGGCGTTTAGAAAAATCGGTCGTTCGCGTCCCTTGTTTGATTTGTGCTGCGATTTCGGGTGCTGCCAATCGTCGACTTCGCTTGCTTAGTACTTTAAGGCGCTAATCTTCCATAGGCGTCGTCACTTTTGGCCGAGCTGGACGATTCTCCAATGAACCGACGGTTTGGTACCGACCGTGTAATGTGAGAATAGTCGATCGCTTTTCCGCAGGTATCGACTTTGCTTTCGGTATTTTGATAAATAATGGGTCCACAAACACTCAACAGAATATGCGTGTAAACAACGGTTGATTAACAAATTGATTTCATGCGAATATCACAAGTATACTACTTTCTAATATGTTAGGAGACACGCAGGTAAATCTTTACAACCACCTATATAGACCCGTCCCTTAATTATGAACCTGCTAATCCCCCATCCATTGAACATCGTTTCCTAATGATTTTATTGCCCATTTTTAAGATACATATCGAAATTTCTCCCTGTTAAATTTATTTCATTGAGCATTTTTGCTTTAAATACTTAGTTATTGTCCCAAATTTGCGCTAAAAGCATTTATAATAATGCTAAGAGCATCGAAGTGTGACTAGATTCGATTTTGTTCAATTTTAATAACTGTCCTAACTTTAATGGCCAGTAGTGTATATTTATACTTTACTATGACGCAGTCAAAACCCGAAAGCCCTCATAACAGAGTCGGACCGTGGAAGCCTTCGATATCATTTAACCATTCAGAATATTTTACCGCATCATTAAGGACTTCTTCACGCACTTTTTATATCTTCGAAGTCGAAAGTATCGAAAGAGTTCTAAAATCGTGTCATACAGGTTTCCTCGTCATTAATTTTAAATCTATTCAACTCAACCCATGAGTGTACCCTTCTAAGAACGTGCTCTAGAGTCAACCGCAAATCCGAAAGATTATGTGCAGTTAAGTAGGTATTCTATACAGCTACGAACTCAACCAATCGACGTGGACACGCTGTATAAGCTCCACCCTCCCCCTCTCTGGTCAAAGCCAGGTAAGCTGTTTTTGACCTTGTTCTGAAAACAACTTACGAGAGAGCCCTTATACTGCGACTAATGAGCCATCGCGTGGCCGTCTATTGTGCCCGGCTTATACAGCGTGTTCACATCGAGTAAATGAGTTCGTAGCTATACAGGATGATTGTAAATACAGGGCCAGTGAAATTACATGAATGTTGAAAGCAATAGGAAATATTTTATATATGAAAGTGTGCGGTTACACATTTCAAGTATTTTAGGAATACAAACTCGTAAAATCAATTTCCGGTTTAACCAGAAATATAGTAGTTTTCGACTTTTCTTAGGGAACACCCTGTATTTTATTAAATAAATCAATATATTATTTAATTGTCTATAAGAAACTATTGAACATGTATAGGCTGAAAGTTAATAATTAAAGAGATATTTACGTTTGAAATGTTCTATGTGACCAAAACTAATATTAAGTCAAGTATCAAGTTAATCCTAGGATGCCATGAGCAAAGTAGTATACATGTATAACAATCGTAAAGGAATCAACATTTTATTTGAAATAAGATAAATAATTTATAAAACAGTAAGTTAATATATATTATAATTATAATGGCGTTTAAAATCTAATTTAGTAAATCGCCTAAATTTCGGGGTATTGCTTGATATACTTTATCCTTTATA
The DNA here is from genome assembly GCA_023690525.1 of Holotrichia oblita. Lineage (NCBI taxonomy): Eukaryota > Metazoa > Arthropoda > Insecta > Coleoptera > Scarabaeidae > Holotrichia > Holotrichia oblita. Next base: position 15,745,255 of record CM043019.1, on the reverse strand, counting down.
AATCCCCACACAAAAAAATCTCATGGTGTAAGATCAGGAAATCTAGGTGGTCGCACAACAGGACTTTGATAGGCAATATATCGGTTGCCAAATACTGTTTGAAGAACGATACTTATAATATGAGCAGGTGCCCCATCCTGCTGGTACCAAAGAGTTGGTCTGATATTCAATGGTAATTCGTACCTAGGTGTTATTTTTATAATTTTTGATCAAAGAAAGCCCTTTAGCCCAAATCTGACACTGATATCGTATTCACCATGATCAATTACACATATATCCAAAATTTGAACGAAATCGAACGCCCCTCGAAAATTATCAAAAATTCACATTTTTTTCCATACTACCTCTTCGATTTCCGTGAAATCTTGCATATATACGTAATTGATCATGCTGAATACGATAACAGTGTCAGATTTGGGCTAAAGGGCCTCGTTTGGCCAAAAAAACATAAAAGTAGCACCTAGGACGAACGCTCCAATTCCGCATAGGAGCACTTTGACGCCGGTTTTTGTAGGTAAACGGCGCGAAATCCCGCGATTATTTATCATATAGCAAATTTTCTGTTTTCAGAATATATATAGGTTGTATTTACAAAAGTGGCTGCTTTATCTCGAAAAATGAGAGAAACTCAAACGCAGCAACGCTCCAAGGTTGGCATCAAATCTTGCATTGTTTTGGCTTTTTCAAATTTTCGGTCAGAAGGAGAAATATTTCTGAAAACAACCTAGATATATTCTGAAAGCCGAGAAAATCTGCTAGTCTCGGTTTATGTTTTTGTTCTGTTTATAATAAGATTCGTTTGCTTATTGTAAAATGCAGCATACTAGTTCTGCTCATTTTATCATGCTCAATAGTCGTTTAAAAATGAAATTTCGGGTACGGGACACTTTTCTTGTTCACAACTAGTTTTCCACCTTTTTTTGCGGACATATCTGGCGAACAACAGTGTTGTTTCTAATTGTTTCTGTCAGAAAATTCCGATTCGATTCAAATTGCATTGTTCGAATAGTTAATTGTGTAAGATGACAGCAATTAAATCAGATAAATTAATATTTTTACGTAATTTTTTTATTTTATATTTATAATACATCCACATAAATACAGTTTAATATAACATCAATATAATATCTTAAGTGAAACAACATTCTTCTATATTACTAATATCAAATGTATAAATATAGTAAATAGTACAAAAGAGAAACAACTAAGAAGTAAAATTAACTAGAACACTTATAAAATAGAACAAAAACATTATTTTTCCTCGCTAACACGTTTAAAGTTTGAACACATATTCAAGTATGTTATTTTGTTTTAAATTTACGCTTACTTTTACTTTTTTTTTGGCTGAGCAACATTGCAGAATAATACTTTCTAGTTTTTGCACTATTTACGTTTGTTGGTTCGTGAGCACGTTAAAAACAAAAAAAATTAAAAAATAAAAATTGGTAACATAGAAATATATATTGATAATCTATTTTAATATTAGTTTTCTTAATATATCCATTATATAATAACATCTAACAGAATCTAGTGAATATCAGTTCACGTAGGTAGTAGAATAATAACATTGAGAGGGTAATAATAATAATCTTACGAGCTACATATTATATCTACGATAATCTTTCGGCCACCGCTGTAAGTTTTTGATTTGTCGAAATTCCGGATGACTTCGGATCAAGATCATCCCAACTCTTTTATCTCCTTATTAACATTAATAATAATAGCTATTTATATATAATATAGATTGTAATAAATTAAATAATGTACAAATTACATATATGTATTTATAAAAAAATTCAAAACATTATTTATATCAAAAAATCTTACACACATTATTGACATAGTATACACAACTTCCTCTTGTTTATTTTTCATTCTTTGGTTAGCTTCCCCCTTTCCTTTCTTATCCTGGTTTCTATATTGTTCCAATGGTTTATTATTATTTATATCGTAGCATAAAACTGATTTTTGTTTCCTTTTTTTTGTCTTGGTTTTGTGTCGATTAATATGTAAATGTAATCCAAAAATATATGAAGCATTTTCTTAGGATTTAATACGAACAAGCTGCCGAAAAATTAAAATGCTGCACAAATATGTAATAAAATTTAATTTTAAGAGAAAGCCAGCTCAGCTCCTTTTCATCATTAATATTATTATAAAATTAAAACGAAAACATGTATATATATCAGTCAAGTATTTTGTGATTAAATATTAACTATAGCTCTATAATTGTAATAAATTGTAATATAGAATATATGAGAGAACAGGAAACAGAATATTGTTATTCTACTCTTATTTATCGTGAATATATTGTCGTGAGTTAAATGCAAATGTTATAATTGAGATTTGGAATTATAGAAACAATGCTTTGAAAACGAATTAAAATAAGTGACTAAAGCGGTGTTTGTTTAACGATAGAAAACATTGGACAGAGTAATAATAATTACAATGAGAAATATGTGATTGTTTTACCGCTTTAAACCGTTTCGTACTCTTTCCTTATGGATCGTGCTAGACAACAGGCGAATATTACTCCGATAATCTGCAAAAGAAAACCATAAATGTTTAAATGTTATAAGCAATAAAGAACGAAATAGAGAAATAAAAAATATATACGAGGAGATATTGAAAAATTCTTAGCCTACTTTAGAAGCAAAGTGGGTAAATCACTAATTGTTTGTCGTGGTCAGTAACGTCGAATAATAATTCCCAGTTGTTGTTCCACCCTCATCCATAAAATCAAACATGATTACTCCATGACAATCCCAAAAAACTGAAACAAGAACTTTTCATTCAGCAGATTTTTGAATACGAAACTTTATAGGCCTTGGAGAACTAGAGTGTCTTCATTCCATCGATGATATTGCTTTGTTACCCAAGTTTCATCCATAGTAACAATACGGCTTAAGAAGTCTGCATCACTTTCAAACCGAGCACAGATCGAACGTGATGCTGGTTACCGACGAGTTGTGTTTGTTGAAAGTGTCCATGGTGGCAACATGGGTTGAATTCTTGTTATCTTTCCATCGAAATTGAAGTGACAGTTCAAAAGTAAATGATTTATAAAGTGTTATCAATTTTTGAATGTGTTCCCCCTTTCCCTCCCACTTCTCCGTCCACGACCTTCTCTCTCCCTTATACATACATATACAGGGTGCGTCACCGAAAACGAAACAGATTGAATAACTCGAAGGAGAATTTTTTTCGAAAGAACGCAAAAACAGATCGTTTTTTAATTTAAGGCGAACACCATTTCAAAATATCCACAACTGTCATACGTCATTCCCCAACCCTCTGTTACTCTAACCATTGCAATTTAAATAGGGAAGGCAATAAATGTGATAACATCAATATTTTAAAACACACTGCAACTATTTCCACTCTCTCCTGAATAGAGTACACCATTTTATGTTTTACTCGTTAAAATTTGTTTTAATTTTAATGAAAGTATGTACTTGACAATTATGACAACTAAATGTCAAAACTATTACGTATTTAATTGCCGATAAAACTAGCTTTGAAATGATGTGTCACACTTTGGAATAAGTAACCGTTTTTTATTCCGCTAGAGGGCGCTAAAATCAAAAGTAACGCAACAGTCAATCACGCTGCTGAATTCTCTATGTATATAATTTCCTTTTCAATGATTTTTTCACTTTAGTGCTTTTCCTATTTAAATTTTAATGGTTAAAGTGATGGAGGGGAAGGGAATGACGTATGACAGTTGTGGACATGCTAGAAAGGTGTCCCCTTTAAATTAAAAATCAACCGTTTTCGGTGCCACACCCTGTATACACACACACACACACTACATTCAATCATTTAACATTTTGAAATGTATTATTATCTGTTGTTATTATATGTATGTATCTACCAACTGGAAGCTGATAAATTGAAAATATTATTTTTCAGACAAGTTTCATTCAAATCTGACGTATACAGATATAGCCCATTAAAAAAAAACTAAGAAAAATATAATTACATTTATTTGCGATTGAAAAATTTCAAATTTTATTTTTCACTCACTGTTTTGACCAGAAAGAGGGAGACGGGGGGTCGGGAGAGGGGGTTGTGACAGGTTGTGTTTATTAAAAGCTAGTGTCCATTGGAGGGTTACTATGACAACTTTCGTTGAATTCCTGCTATCTTTCCAACGAAACTAAAATGGCTGCTCAAGAATTAATAAAAAAGATATCAAGAATCAAACTTTTGAACGCCCCACTCCCTCCCCCTTCTTTCTCGACCACTCACTCCATCGTAAAACATACACACACACTTCATCCAAGTTTTATTCAAATCTGTAGTATACTCAACTTGTTCACTCGTTCCGATAACCCTGTATATTCTACGAACTAAAAAAATATTTTGTTTCTTATTGTTATCCGTGTGCGGATTAACCGATTAACAAAAGAGCAATTAAAAAAATGTTTTCTATAAATCGTAGTTGTTCAAAAAAATACCTTCGTTTCCGATAACTCTGTATATCGTTGTCTGGAAGTTTTAAATCTAAGAACTAAAAAAAGCATATTTTTAATTTACGTACAGATTTCAGATATTTTTTTTTTTCGATTTTCCGTGTATTCGACTGTTTTAGTGTTTTAGCGTGTTCAAAATAAATAAATTAATGAGTACAAGCCAAAACGTTCAAACTACTTTTTCACATTTTAATGCAAGAAATCCGACATGAAAGTTTGATGCAATATTAATTAATCACCCTGTATATCGGGTCTTCCACTACTTACACTATTCTTGTTCTCAAAAATAATTGAAACTATAAATTTCAATGAAGAATAAAATTGAAGTAGACACGAGAAGATATTTTTTAAAATTATGTATATTTATAGGGTGTCCAAAAATTTCCTACGCGGTCACGTGACATTTTAGTCCCATTAAATTAAGGACTAACATACTAAGAGATCGATAACTTACCTGAACAGCTGCGACTCCGATGCCAACGCCGCCTATAACCGATCCGTACCTCTCTATAATGACCTTCAATTTTTCCAAACACGAATCTTGATATTTGTTAATGGTGCTGATCTTGCAAGAGCCATTGTTTGTCGTGTCCGGGCAACAGGTATGCGGTAAAGTATCGTTATGAGTGATATCTGTCCAATCGGATGGCCCATTCATACCACAACATTTGAGCTGTTAACAAAAGTAAAAAAAAGAATACTGTCAATTAAATTTATTTTATTCTTGGGTGGTGCAAAAACTCGTCGAGTAATTCTCGTAAATAAAATTATTTTTCGATACGCTTCTATTGTTGTAGTAATTACAACAATAGAAGAATGCGATATGACTCAAGATTTGTGATAATGCGAACAAATCTCATTTTAAAGAAATAGGTGCAAGTGTAACCACAAGCCTTGCATTGAGAAGATAAGTAACAAGAAGAGTTTACTTATCAAACGAGATAACACAGAAGTAAACAAAAATATTAGTCACTTGTGAAGGAAGTATGCGTGTACGACTATTATAGAGTTAGGAGACAAATGCGATACGATGAATACGAACGAGAGTAAATTTTCCGGTATATTTGTGATTGTAGTGATGACACAACGCATGCAGTTCTGTTCATCCTCATTTAATATCACGCAAAAATGTGATTAACAATATTTAATTGTGATCTGAAGAAAGGTAGTACCGTCTACTTGAAGAAACAAGAGAAAATTCGTTCATGTAAAGTTGAATATCTTATTTTAACGTTAAGTATAATGAAATTACTTTTAATCGCATAAACAGCTCGATAGTCGTAGTGGTAAGAGCTTTGGATTATGCGTAGAGTACAGTCCGAGGTTCGAATCGGTACTGCAGTTGAATTAGCATTTCCTATTACGACAACAAATTAACAACATTATTTTCGACGAGCTAATGTACGAGGGAGCGTTTTTATATTCGCGGAATGGGGAATAAGGGGTGGAAATAAAAAAAACAAATTATTTTTCTTTTTCAATATATTCACCTGCAAGACGGATATATTTTTGACATCTTTCAATTAATTTATTTATACCCTAAAAAAAATGATTTCTCTTTATCTGCAAAATACGCCAAAACTGCCTCCTTAACTTCATCATCGGCAGTAAATTTTTTACCCCGCAGCTTTTTTTCATTTTCGGAAACAGGTAATAATCACTCGGGGCCAGGTCTGAGCTGTAGGGTGGGTGATTCACAATTTCGAAGCCCACCTTATGCAGGGCAGCTAACGCAACGCGGCTCTTGTGAACGAGCGCGTTGTGTCTTTTCTCTTTAATGGCTTCTTTTAGTCGCTCTAATATTAAAGCGTAATATTCTCCGGTTATAGAAACACCTTTATCTTTATAATCAATCAACAATATTCCTTCCGAGTCTCAAAATACCGTTGCCATGAGTTTCCCAACTGATTGTGACATTTTAAATTTCTTGGGAGGTGCTGTGCTGTTTTTATGTCACTGCATGGAGTCTTGTTTGGACTCAGGTTCATAATGATGAACCCAAGTTTCGTCTCCAGTAACAATTCGACTCAATACACCATCCTTGTCTTCATTACAAAGGTCCAAAAATGCACGCGAACACTCTACGCGCCGTTGTTTTTACGGCGACGTGAGCATTCTCGACACCCATCTTGCGCTGACCTTAGACATGCCCAGATGATCGTGTAGGATTTTAAAAATTGTTGTATCAGATACTCCAACCATTTCTGCGAGTTGTTTCTTCTTTAGTCGAGCATCGTCTTCAATGCTCCTGGGCCTCGGGTCGTCTTCAATTCCCTTCCTTGTTTAAATAAACTATGCCACTTGTACACCATGGTTTTTCCTGGACAAGAGTCGCCGTAAACCAATGACATCTCATTCATTATGGTCGCGACTGATTTTCCTTGCCTGGTAAGGAACTTTATAACGGCACGATATTCGATTTTTTCCATATTTCACTTTTCACTCCTGATTATGTTACTTGGTTGACGATAGCTCAAAGACTAACTGTCTAATAACAATGAAACTTCGTACTTATACTAATTATGAGTCGCTGCACAGGCCACACCCCCAATGCGCCTAATCACCCCCCTACAACCCGCTCATTCCGCGAATATAAAAACGCTCCCTCGTAACAAAGTCTTAAAAACACATTTACACACACAATTTACACAGCAAACAATCTAGTTTTTTAGCATTTCTCCTACCATGGATTTGTAGTTAGGATCATTCTTGTTAGGATTTTTTTCCCTCAAGGACAAAATTTTTGTTGCAGGATAGAATTGTAATCACACAAATAAAATCTAAAATCATCGTTTGACTGCTCACGGGTTAATTTTGATCTTATATAGAAACAGGGTTTCCGAAATTAATTACGTTTTCCACAGACTTTGGGAGATGTACAAGTGCTAAAAATGTTGCTGCTTAACTGCTGTGCTTATTTAGAGGTATAAAACAACAAATCTATAACATTTTCAACGTTTGACAACCTTAACGATCGGATAAATATTATCCAGTGCGTGGTCAAACGATGGTCTTCAATTTTCTGTCATCTAAAGAGATGAAGCAACAAGACGTACAATTTCAGCGCTTGCCCAACTATAAAAACCTGAAAATCTTGTGTCACCTTAAAGATCAGATAAAAATTAACTGGTGGGCGGTCAAACGATTTTCATGGTCGAAAATTGAAGATTCTGTTATATGTGATTTTTTTTGATCTAGAGACATGATACACCTGTCAAAGTTTACGAAAAGTGCGATGAACTTTGAAAACTCTAGTATGAGATGCCAACTTTGCAGATTTCTTGTTGTGATCACCCAATTTCATGCCGCAAAATGCACTTTTTTTTGCAATTCTTCTTATTTCTTCGTTGTTGTTTTCTCACTAAATAGTCACTACAAATATAGCAGAGATAATCCGATGAGTTCGGAATGCAGTATTTGAATCCATAATGATAAACACACTGATTGGGGATTAGAAAAAAAAGAACAGATACCTTGTTTTGTCTCTATTTACTACTGTGATTAGCTAACTGCTTGGTAAATGAGTAGATTATTATTATATGGAGTGAACTCGCTTATCAAAACATGTCATTTTCCTGTTGCATTTACGTGCGGGAAATTGATTTTCTCGCACAGGTGCGCGAAGTAAAAATTGCGTTAAGGAGTACATCATTATTACAAAATGTCCATTTCAACTAAACCTGGTCTATAACTTGTAAATTTCTTAAAATGAATCAGACCATTACTGATGAAGCTTTGTTTCACTTATGCGGACACTAATTTGGCAAAATTGCAATATCATATAACGAACTATATGACCTATATTCTTACAAAACATACTCAATGCTGAAAGATATCGAGTTTAATAACCAAATTATAAGTTGTGGATTATGTCCTTCCAATCTGACACCTTCAGACCATTTACCCATTTGGAAAAATAAAAACTAATATTCAAAGAAGTCGATAATCTAGAAATCTAGATCATATGAGCGAAACATTCGCTCATGCTGGAAATATCGTCTTCCCGCACTTGCTATATAAATAAATAATTATTCTTCAACCTCACTCGCATCAGGACTGCAATCAAGAATAATCAAGTAATACTTGTCTTATAGTCCAATAACTTAATTCTAGATACGTTTTCCTAAATAAACTTCCCTCACCAATATCTTCCCAATTTCTGTAGTATCCATATGTCCAAAACCTATTGAACTCTGTTTCTGCCTGGAAAAACTCGCAGTTTTATTTTTTATTATTGTTTTCATCTTAATAATCCAAATTCAAATCAGAACTAACGATAACGTTCAGATCCCGGCAATCGTTTGGTTCTTTGCCTTGTTTTTATTTACTGTATGCCTACAGAAGAAATATCGGCCATATCGTTTATAAATAGTAAAAAAAAAGCGTAGGACCCAAGACAGTGCCTTGAGGTACGCCATATGTTGTATAGACAAATTAAGATTCATAATTACATTAATAGACTTACTAAATCTGTCTTGACGTTTTTACAAATTGAACCTTTCTACTGAAATGACACTTAAACCGTTGTGCGACTACTCATCGTATCCCATACCATTCCAGGTTTAAAACTTAAATGTCATTATCAATACAATCATAGGGGCGCCTCAGATCACAAAAGATCCCAATGGGGAACAGAAACATTTATGAAAGTGCGGCCAATTAGTGAATACAAAGAGTAGTGACGTCACAAAGTACAGGGTGAACAAAGTTAAGTGACGGGCGAGTCTATAAAATTTTCAATTGGGAACAGTGAGTAATTGGCAGCAATGATAGCGCGAACTAACTTGCACATAAATTGTTTTGACAGATTCTGTAAAGGTTAGGTATGCTGCTTCAGTAATCTAAATAAATATGCAACCAGAAACGACAGTAAACGAAAACAACCAAATAACAGTATGAAAGTACATATTTATTCAATGTAGCTAACTGTAGAATGTAAAAATCAAGCTAACAGGGATTTTTATGCTACCACTACATTTCACTTGAGAATGCTCGCATTGTATATCTGACGTGACAATCTACGATGACAATCATGACATTATTTATCTAATTTTCAACCAGTTCTGAAGTAACTTTCGATTACAATCTTTTAGACTTGGAAGGTCCAACATGTTGAATAAATAAATAATCAAATGTAAGTTTCTCTAATTTGGGTTTGTCACCGACAGCTGTCATTTGAAGTATGTACAATTTAAAACTATTGCAGAGTCGCCAATCTTGCTAAAGAAAATACTTTAAAAATTTATGTTAACAAGTTTGATTTTTAACTTCAAATGTTGTTCAAATGTGTCAAAAATTTGACAGGGTAAAAGTAGTTAATATGTTAAAATGTCACATCTGTCTAAATGAGATAATAGCCTTTCCAAACATAACATATTCGAAGAGCTTGATGAAAACGTTAAGGGTCGGTAATTGTGTACAACTAATTTTGAATCTTTTTAACGTGAAGGAGTAACACAATCGTTTTTTTAATTTTTTTGGGAACTGTCACAATTCGAATGATTGCGTTTTAATTCAGACAGATTTGCTTCCCTTAAATGTTGCCGCCGTAGACAGTTACTTACCTTTCCTACCGTTTAGGGCCGACCCTACAGTAAGTAAATACCAATATGTTTGATTCTCTCCAAAGTAATTAATCAATTAATCGTCTTAAGGCAGCAGTTCTCTCGTATGACAAACGAACTCCTGTATAAACAGGAGATTAAAGTATTCATATATTTCCTAGGGCTGATCTGAAAGCTTCCTAGTTTTTATTCTGTTATATTTAATAACAGTTTAAAATATCTAAAAAATTAGGAGTTCGAGTGTGATATGAGCAAAACAAGTCAATTTTCTAGGTTGTACGTAAACAATTCAACACTTCAACAAATTAACCAAAACAACAACAACAAAAAAAGACGTGATAAAATACAGTTTCATTTCAGCAATTAAACTTCTTCACTTCGTGGAAATGTAACGCCACAAAGTATACAACATTTCGGCAGCTCGTTTTTTTTTATCATATAAATAAACTGGTTAGCCGACGACATTTGTCCCGCGTGTTATTCGCAAATTTCCTAGTTTAAATTAATTAGTATCGCACTTGAATCGCTTTTATGATGGATAACCATGAAACATCCGAAATAAAATAAAAATTTATGTAGTCGTAAAAAAAAAATGAAACAACTGAAAAACAAACGTGACACGCTTGTACAGAGAACTAGGTTATTCAGATCAGTTTTTATTACATACTTTTTATTATGTACAGTCTGTCTCCGCTTGGTCTGAACGAGTAAAATTTTTATCCTTATTTTAATATATTCCTCAAGATATTAACCCGATTTTCTTCGAGGCAATGCCAATCAGTACACGTACTAACGAGCGGATGAATGGAAATCGATGATGGCATAGGAGTTGGTTTGTCGATTATCTTAATAATTTATTAAAAGGAAGCTACTAACGAACGTGCCTTGATGTCTATAACGGTTTCAGATTCATTTATAATGCAGTTTGTAAACTGGACATCTGTTACGTGTATTATTAAGAATGTATTGAAGGCGAAAGAATGCGTATTTTTTCATTGTTTTTCTTTAAAAATAATAATAAACTAGTGAATTTAACGGCCGGTTTCATAATCAATCGTAAAAGCTCCTTTAACTAAAGTGTCCTTTAAGTTAAAGTGATCTTTAAAGTCAGCTTAAAGTTATTTCCGTTTCATAATGGCGCTGCATACAAACTTTAGTTAAAGCCGACTTTAACATACCGTACTGAGGTTGGTAACGCTGAATTTTAGTTGTTTTTCGTAATTTGTGTTGTATACGTAGAATTTGACACGTAATATTGTTATATATCTGTCAGATCTACTGTCACATGCGATTTGTAGCAAGATTGATTTGTGAAAAAGTGCAGTAAAATGAACAGAACAAAGGCGCAAATTTTAGCAAAAATTCGAAAGTAAGATAAATAGGTATATTAAAATGCAAAATAACAAATAACGTATTAAATGTTGAAAGGTATGTAATGTAATAAAAAATTACTCTGCTGCTCATCAATTTTGGCAGCATTTCATTGCTCTTGATACTCGATTTATTAAAGAAAGCGAACTTTAAATCTGCTCTAACCAATCGACTCAGAACAGAACGATCCGCATATTTTGCTGTACTTGAAATTCCATGAATAACCGCGTATGATTCGGGGCCGATCTGAACATGTCAAACCGAAGCTGTGCGCGGTTATTCATTGAATTTCATTTGGAACAAAACGTGCTGATCGTTCCTTTCTGAGTTGATCGGTCCAAGGCGATTCAATCTGCGTCCTCCTTTAACTTTTTTGCCGAGACTTTTAATACTCCTATGGAATCCTATACAGAAACAATCAAAGTCGGTTGCGAAAAGTCACAGAGTCAGTATAGTAGGTATAATTTTGCTGACTTTGTTGGAATTACAATGTATTATTTGTTCTAACAATGACGTCGCGGTTTGATCTATTAACCAAAAGAATTCAATCTTATATTCAACGAAATAATCTTGCCATATTTTGTATACTTTTCGTGTTTTAAAACGTTTTCAACTTTATCATACAAGAAAGAGCCCAGCAAACACGGAATATTAATTTTTGCAAAGAATATATGAATTGACGTATAATGTAGATATTTGACATAACATTTGACAGCGCTAAAGTGGCCTTTAAGGCGTTAAAGTGAAAAAATCAGAACTTTAACTCGAGATAAAGGACACTTTTCCTTTAAAGTGACATTATGAAACTCATTTTAAAAGTTAAAGGTTACTTTAAAATTAAAGTATCCTTTAATTTGATTATGAAACCGGCCGTAATACTAATAGGACAACTAATTAAAGTAATGACAAAAAAAAGGTGCAGCAAGTTTGACATATGTATCGAACTTGCTCTACGCAGTCTTGGCCAAAAGTATCAAGCCACAGAAGTCAATTCTGGGTCCTCGTTTTTAATTTATACAATGATATTGTGGCCGATTCTGACATCAACATTCTGTCCTCTTGTTTGACAGTAATCTACGAAAGAATTTCTTCACTGGATCTCTTGGTGCAGAAGTAGAACACTAAACAATTACTAAACAGCAATGCTGTCATTATCAAGGCGATAATAATAATAATTATCGCCTTGATAATGACAGCATTGCTGTTGAAACGCGTCGGTGTTTTTAGTTTGGTGTTCAGTGGGTTTAATTGTTTAGTGTTCTACGAAAGAATGAACAACTAAAGCATATCAAAGATCGAATTGGAGGAACTTATAAACAGGATCGACAGATAGCACCTCAAAGTGATCAAAAAACCACAAAAATGACGCAACCTCTATTGATCATCAGCAATTTCGATTAAGAATAGGATTGCCCATAGTTTGACCATCAAATGCAATCTGCCATCAGACGGTTTGAGGTGACTGGATCTCATGAAAATAAAAAAAAAGAATTGATAAAGAAAACATATACATATACAGGGTGTTTCATAATATATGCGCAGGACTTCAGGAGTTGATTTTTCTCGAAAACGGTCAATTTTAGAGCTCATGATCAACAGTACCTTTTTTGTGTAGAAAACATTGGCGGTTCAAATGGGCCACTCAAAACCGTACTTTTTTCCAGTGGCGTAGAAGTTGGGGAGAAACACAACCACTACCCCTTCAAAATCTTCACCAATTATGACTTAAACAAAATTTTTTCTCGCACACAACTTAGCTTATTATAAGTAGAAAATGGTTACAAAAGCTGTTTTCTTTACGATGAACGGTTCCGGAGATATTTCCAAAAAACGAATTTTTTTATTAAATTTCAACACCCTGTATCTCGAAAATGGTGCATTTTAGAGGATAAGTTGATAGAAACTTTTTTTCAAATTTTTGGACAAGTCCTGCGCATATATTATGAAACACCCTATATATAAAGAATGTCAGGAGAGAAAACTTATTCGCAAATCGTTGAATCGAAAGATATTGGGAGTGCCGCAGAAATCAATTCTGAGTCCTCTTTTGTTTTTAATTTATACAAATAACCTTCCGGAGCATATAGATCTAGAAATATTGTGACCAATTTTGACAGCAACACTGTTCTCTCGTTTAATAGGAGTCTACAAAAAAATTATCAACTGGAGCATATTCAATAAATAGATACTCTTCTGTATAAGGATTTCACTTGTTTCTTGATAAGTTTGATAGCCATGTAGTTGGCTCTGATTGGTCCCCGTCCGGTCGCAGCTCACTGGATAGTAGGAGATAATCTAGTTATTTTTGTTATGGGCAATGCCTGCATATAGTTGTCGAGTTCACTCCCACAATTGCTCGGATTGCTAGTTTCTGTTATCGAAAAATTCTCCTCGCTGCTGCAGCTCCAGCTCACAGGAGAATTCCATCAATGGTCTGGTGTGAAAGCTTTCAAAATATTTTAATCGTGTGGCATCTTTCGCCACATCACTTTTCCGCTTCCGTAAGAATAGTTTTCGAAGCCTGCATCAAACTGATACGTTTGTTTCGCAGAAGGAACGACGTTTAATCTGTCTACATTAACGTTTTGTGGAAATGAACGTTTTTCAGGATATCGTTTGTATAAAGAGTGTAAGTACACGAAAAAATCCAGGCATCGTCTTTCAGTGTTAGATAGCACAGTGATTAATAATCTTTGACCTTTCAATTTTTATTTTAAGCCTTATACATTACAACACCTGGGAAATACAAATTCTAATTTTGAAATCGTTTCTAATGAAAGCCCGCAATTTTGAAATAACATCCTTCAGTGTGTAGCATTGGCAACTTATCCATGTGTCGTTAGGAATTTTCGTTTAACTATTGTCCGATATTTTTCAATAGGACATGGGGACAATTTGGGGGATTAAAATCTTTTGGGACAAAATTTAGATTGTTGTCAGTCATCCATTTTACTATAATGCACTGAAGCTAAATCTGGCCAAAATAATAACGACCTCTTGTGAGAGTCTATAAAAGGTTTAATCCGTGCTTTTAGGCATTCTTCTTGGTACACAGTTTGATTTATCGTACCTTTCGTTACAAAGGAATCCGTCTTACGGCCACAAATGCAGATTCCTTGCCAAACAAGGTACTTTTCAGCAAATTTTGTGACTTGTTTATGCTTTTTCTCTACTGGAATTGTAGCAGGATTCTTTGCAGTATAATATTCTTGATTTGGAATCTGGTCAGAAATCAGCTTTGACGTTAGTCTCGTCATCCATTAAGACACAATCGAAATCCCGTATTAAACTATCTTACAGTTTCCTCTCCCTTGTTTTTGCCCGCTGTTTTTGCTCGGTACTGTGTAGTGGGGCCAATTTAACTTTAAAAGTTTTAAAGCCTGACTGCTGTTTCACCTCTTGTACAAGTGAATGAGAGGAATTCAGCTTTTTACCGACATCTCGGACAGAATTGTTGGGATTCAACGTAAACTGTACTTTAATCTTCCCAGCTAGCTTCGGATCGGTTGGTTTCCTTTTGCGACCAGATCCCGATGCTTTTTCTACACTGAACCGTTCCTTAAATCTGCGAACAACATCCATTACAGTAGAAGGGCCATATCCTAGCCCTCTAGCGATCGCCCGACACAACAACTCTGTCATACTTGACATTTGTAATTACACTGACTTGAATGTTTCACTTTACTTTATATTGACTAACTAGATCACTTTAGAGTTGCAACTACTTCCCTGAACCGCACTTTATAATAAGAATACGGGCCCTAGTACAAATCCTTGCGGTACTCCTCTGTTGACTATCTCAACTCCTGACACTTACTGTTAAGTATCTCCTTAGTAACTATAGTGGAATACCACATATTTCGTAATGCTTCATTTTACTCAAAAGGATGTTGTGGTCAACACAATCGAATACCTCAGACAAATCACAGAATATTAGTTTGATGCTTTCTTTTTCATCGAAGGCTTCTGTAACGGTGTTCATAAGTTCAATCATAGCTGTGACTGTGGATTGTTGCTTTCTGAAGAAGCCATGTTATGCAGTGCTAAGTAAGTGTTTCTTATTTCGTTGAAAATGGGTCTCAAATTAAAGGATAGAAGTTTGCAATCCCACAGAAGTGACGGAAAAGATTGATCGTCAGCGATTTTGATTAATCCCTCTGACTCTCTGCTGTTCCTCTTCCTCTGCTTCCCTGTTCCTCCTGATCCCCAATAACTTTCTCTCAGCCCTTTACCCCCTTCCTCCGCTCCCTTGGACACAAAGGAAGAAAGAATTGTTTTAAATTTTGAAAATGTTCATCATGTTTGATGAACAAAGGAATAATCCTCAAATAAGGCTATAGCCTAAATAAAAGTTGGCTCAATCAATTTTTGTAATTTCATTTGAATATAATAATATAAAATTCCACTTTGAATGCGAAAAAATCAGTAAATTATAGGATGACTAATAATTCTAGCCAAAGCTGTACTTCCTTCGACGCGTTGCATGAACGATAAACAATTTGTTTCAGTTTCACTCAACATTCCAAAAATATGTATCGTATAGACCACTTGAGCGAGCTTCCGCAGTGCATGTAGTCATCTCTTCGAATTATACATGATTAAATATGTATATTTCAAGTAATGCGTTAAAAATACAAGTGTTCAAACTTACACAATAGTTGCAACATAAATCAAGAGGACCAGGACCAGCATCATACTTGATATTTTTATTTTCATAGAGTTAAAAATAAGGTACAGCACAAGCAGTAGTATAGTTTAGCTAGATGTCATTGGCCCCGTAAACGTTTGACACCTAATATCCTTATTTTTGCTTTCTTTTCTCGGATGAATCAATTCCTCCTACTACTCTTAATAGAATAGAAATTTACCTCGTTTGCACCATTAATATCTGAATGTTCGTTTTATAGAAAGTAAGAGGAAACTATCAAATTAACCTAATTTATCTTTATTTATTTTACAACACTTATTCACCTATACTATTTTTTCGCTAAATTTAAATCGAATAGGTCATTCATTTGTTAATTATTCCGTGAGTAACAGTGGCCTCGTTTGAAATAATTGACTCATAGACGTTTACACGCCCGACAAACCTCAGAACTTCGACTATTAATCTTTCGCAATGAAGAATGTTTATGATTGAACCGGAAACATTGATAATTTAATTTCAAGTTGAAATTGAATTGGCATCTGTGAAATAATTTAAACGAGTTTAAAATTCCGCGTTAATTTTTGTGTCAAGAACGAATCATTTTAAATATCGGGAGGATTGTATTGTTGTTATCTTGTTTAATTGTGCGTTTGGGAGAATAAATTTAACGTTCCGCTTTACCTTTCAATATATGTACATAGAAGTTTTGAATTGAACATTATAAAAAGTTTATAAAATCATAATATAGTGGTGTCATCTGTCATCAGTTATTAAAACAACGGTAAAATTACTGTAATATCCAGTTCACCTGTCAAACTCAGAAACTGTCAAATTTTGACAGTTTCTTTGACAGATAGAGAAAATTGTAAAACTAGTGCCTGCAGCTTAAAATTGACACACTGTTAAAAGAAATCAATCGTTGAACTATCAACATTGATGATTACTGAAACTTAAAACTATAAAAAGCAACTGTCAAACTCTAGAGAGAAAAAATAAAACAGCTGTCAAATTCTACAAAAAAAATTTTTTGTAGTAACTGTCAAATTCTAAAAAAAAACAGGAAATTCAGAAAAATGACTGTCAAACTATTAAAAAAAAATAACAACGTTAGAATTGTTACTAGCAGAAATCTAGAAAAGAACTGACAGATTGTAAAATTAGTCTGTAAAAACGTGTAGTTGGTGAAAATGTAAGAAGTAATTGTCAAACTATGAAAACACAGCTGTCAAACCTACTTTTCGAATTCTAAAAGCAACTGCCTAACTCAAAACAGAACAATTGTAAGAAGGAACGTTCAAACGCCGAAAACACAGTTGCCAAACTCTAGAAAAAAAATTATAACGAATTCCAAAGAACGACTGTTAAATTGCAAAAAAAAACAACAGCGTCAAAGTTGTATCAATTCTTACTTGTAGGAACTTAGAAGGTACTCTAATTCTAAACACAACTGTCAAACTCGAAAAGAGAAGAGTACAATAAAAAAAGATCAAGCATTAGAAACGGATTACGTAGTTTCGACCTTCTCGGTCTCGTCAGCGTTCCTCCAAACACCATTAAACTGCTAGCAGATCAAGACATTTAGCAGAATTGACAATCCATGAATAGTCCAAGCTAGAACGGTCTCTGCTGTACCCGCATGTATTATTTAACGGTGACGTTATTTCCGACCTTGCCCAATAGACGTTTTCAATAATTCCTGAAGATTAAAACTGTAAGAAGCAACTGTCAATCCTTACAAATACAGCTGTCAAACTCAAATTATAACAAATCACCGCCTAAACACAACAATTGTCTAACTGTAAAAACAGGTGTCAATTGATCGAGGTCTGCGAAGTTGGCACCACAAAGTGGTCAAAAATCGACAAAAATGCTAGAAAGGATTGACCATTTATTGACCACTATTGACCATCAGCGATTTCGATTGACCACCTTTTGTTTAGGCTACAGCCGCTATACCCATATTTTGGGGTCTCATGGCGAAAATGCTAAAATTAGCCAATATAGACATTTTGTTCATCGGATACGATTGAGCATCGTTTGACCACCCTTCACATTTTCAAAATTTTCAAAAAAAAAAGAGAGACGGGACAATAAGTTCTATTATTTTCAGCGTTTGACCACCTCTCAAAATTTGTGAAAAATGCGAAAAACTTTGAAACTGTTATACGTAACTTTAAGATCGGATAAAATTTAACCGGAGGGTGGTCAAACGACAATTTTCAGTTTTGTGTGGTCTAGAGACATGGGACAATAAGTTCTATTATTTTCAGCGTTTGACCACCTCTCGAAATTTGTGAAATATGCGACGCAAGAGGTTATACCATTATCTGGGTTTGATGTCATTTCATTGGAGATATGAACTTGTTTGTTTCGTTTTTTTCGAATATTTTTAAGTTTTCAAAAAAATTATTTGGTGGTCAATCATGGTCAAACGTTGGTCAATCCTATACTGCAACAAAATTTTAGAGTTTTCAGTAAAAAAAAATTCGAAAAAATTTTTTTTTGAAAATTTTGAAAATGTGAAGGGTGGTCAAACATGGTCAAACGATGGTCAATCGTATCCGATGAACAAAATGTCTATATTGGCTCATTTTAGCATTTTCGCCATTAGACCCCAAAATATGGGTATAGCGGCTGTAGCCTAAACAAAAGGTGGTCAATCGAAATCGCTGATGGTCAATAGTGATCAATAAATGGTCAATCCTTTCTAGCATTTTTGTCGATTTTTTACCACTTTGTGGTACCAACTTCACGGACCTAATTGATCGTTATGCTTTAAAACTGACACATTTTAAAGTAATTAGTTTTAAAAATGTGAGAAACATGTAAGAAGTAGGTAACTGTCAAACTTTGACAGGTTACAATTGTCAAACTCTAAATACCTTTTAAACTGCGAAGAATAACTGTCAAACTGCAAAGGCAGCTACGATTAAATCATAAAACTAGTTTTTATAAGTTAAAACTGTCAAACTTTGAAAACAAAAACAGCTGTCAATCTTCGAGCTAGTTTTGAAGTCTGTTCGATCAAAATAAAAGTACTGTTAAATCTTAAACAAACACAGTTTTGACAGCTGTTACAGGTAGACACTTTAAAGAAAACTGCAGCCCTTAGTTTTCCAATGATCCTGTATATCGTTGAGTGACGTCTACAATGGATGATTAATGAACTAATTAAACGAGAACAAGTGTAACGAGTTAACATCCTTGCAAAATTTGCAACCCACATTGTCTGGTAACCATCTTAAATCAATAAAAGCGTTAAAGACTATACGTCAAACTAGTCGTTTAAATCAAACAACCTTTCCTATTAATAAATTCATTTAAGCCAAACGAGGTTATATCTATAATTTTTTTTACGACTTTCGTCACCCTGATATACAATTTAATCTTAAATAATAGAAAAAGCAGGTGTTTATAATTGAACGTTTCGAACAGATGAATTCGAGAATCAAAAATAAAATAGGTTGTTATGAAACCTACTAATTAAAAAGGAAGGGGAGTCGATAACAAAAAGAAATATAACCAAGTTTGTATCTCAGCTACATAATTGATGAGTTACATCAAAGTGACAGCACCATTAATTTCGAATAAGTAATGTTATATCGCTTGGCATCAGATATAAGTGGATTTGTAAACTAGGCCGACTTGATTGTATTCATATTATTTCTTTACTTACCAAACAAATCAATACACACAAGGAAAAAAAATTGAATTTCTTTTAATGTCAAAATTTAAAATGTATATAACGCGTTTGTTAGAAGGCACCGGATATTAAACTTCCTGACTGATGTAATACCTGCTTCTTCTTTTTCCGTAAATTATTTAAGAGGTTAGTGCACTTACGCCTTACAAAATTAAATATGTACGTGGATCATTTAAAAACAATTTTTAGTATTTGATCGATTATGAAACCTTTTAAACATTATTTCAATAATGGAATGAATTAAATCATCATTTTGTAATTTTAAATTGTTTCTTATTTCGTTACATATTAGCAACGCATAACAAAAACCTGACACAGCTTTTTAACTTTAGTATTCCTCTATGTTCGTCGTTGACTGGAGATTTTTTTAATAATCATTAGAATAATTTTTCTTAATAACCACGAACACGTATCCACACATCAGCACATCGCATTCAATTACGTATGTATCGTATCAGCGTGAATCTTTCAACGCGATTAAGCAATGAATTGCCACGCTCGAACCCAACAATGTAAAGAGGAACCATCCGTATAATGCAAGCCTACGCGTTTATCTAATTATCAAATACCTACACGGCTGGTTTAATTTAATTCGTTCAATACACGAAGAATGTCAAGGGAAAGACCTAATATACTTTCTTCCACGATTCGATAATATAAATTTTATCCATACATAAATGCCATAATTTGGAATTCGTTTAAGTCGAAAAAATATGGTTATACCAAATTAATAAGTCGCTGTTCCTCACACCGAGCATGTTTAAAGATAAAAACGATCCTTCAACATCGTTGCATTGAATTTTGCAAAATAATATTGAAATAATTGTCGATGTGGAATAAAAAAATAAACATTTTGCGGTGCCCCACCCCCTCCAAAATTTTGAAAATGTTTGCCTTCGACTGTGCATAATCCTCAAAATAATTGAGAAAGAGTCCTCGCCATCTCCGCCAACCTCGAACAACTGTCAAAAAATCAATTTTTAAAAAGGAGGGGCGGTGGGGGGTGGGAGCAACATTTTATTTTTTCTTAATTATTTCACGAACTGCAGCTGCACTCACTACAGATATAAAAAATCATACGTGACGCAATTGCAAAATTTTAGAAAAATCTGCCAAAAGTTCGATTTTCAAAAAAAAACCTTACAGGTTCATGACAGAAAAGTAAAAAACTGGAAAAATTGCCCAAAAATTACAAGTACGTGATTGAAAGCCAGCAGTTTGGAAATATACAGATCAAACCTAAAACAATCAGATCAAACAACACAACTTGAAAAGCACTCTAAAAGTTAAATTTTCAAGAAAAAAACTATGTGATCCAAAGCTATAAATTTGGAAAAAATTAAATCAAACCTAAAACCTGGAAACCCCACCAAAAGTTCGACTTTCAAGAAACACATTACAAGCACGTGATAGAAAGCTATAAATTTAGATCGAAACAACCTGAAAAACACGACAAAAATTCGATTTTCAAATAAAAAACTATCGGTACCTGATAGAAAGCTAAAAATTTGGAAAAAATTTTAAAACAAACCTAAATCAATCTGGAAAGTCCAGTAAAAGTTCGACTTTCAAAAAAAGTTCTACTGGTACGTAATAGAAAGCTAAAAATTTGGAAAAATTTTCAAATCTAAAATAAACTGAAAAATCTACCAAAAGTTCGTTTTAAAAAAAGAACTATAGGTAACTCATAGAAAGCTAAAATTTTGGGAAAAATAAAGATCAAACCAGAGACAACCTCAAAAACACGTCAAAAGTTAGATTAAAAAAAACTGTGCAATCCAAAGCTATAAATTTGGAAAAATTTAAATCAAACCTAAAACCTGGAAAACCCACCAAAAGTTCGACTTTCAGGAAAAACACTACAAGCACGTGATAAAAAGCTAAAAATTTAGATCGAAATAAACTGAAAAACACGACAAAAATGCGATTTTCTAATTAAAAAGCTATCGGTACCTGATAGAAAGCTAAAAATTTGGAAAAAATTAAAACAAAACTAAAACAACCTGGAAAGTCCAGTAAAAGTAAAAGTTCGACTTTAAAAAAAAAACACTACTGGTACGTGATAGAAAGCTCAAATTTTGGGGAAAATACAGATCAAACCAGAAACAACCTGATAAATACGTCAAAAGTTAGATTTTCAAAAAAAAACTGTGTGATCCAAAGCTATAAATTTGGAAAACTTTAAATCAAACCTAAAACCTGAAAACCTCACCAAAAGTTCGACTTTCAAGAAAAATAATACAAACACGTGATAAAAAGCAAAAAATTTAGATCGAAACAACCTGAAAAACACGATAAGATTTCGATTTTAAAATAAAAAACTATCGGTACCTGACAGAAAGCTAAAAATTTGGAAAAAATTAAAACAAAACTAAGACGACCTGGAAAGTCCAGTAAAAGTAAAAGTTCGACTTAAAAAAAAGCACTACTGGTACGTGATAGAAAGCTCAAACTTTGGGAAAAATACAGATCAAACCAGAAACAACCTGATAAATACGTCAAAAGTTAGATTTTCGAAAAAAAAACTGTGTGATCAAAAGCTATAAATTTGAAAAATTTAAATCAAACCTAAAACCTAGAAAACCCACCAAAAATTTCGACTTTCAGGAAAAACACTACAAACACGTGATAAAAAGCAAAAAATTTAGATCGAAACAACCTGAAAAACACGACAAAATTTCGATTTTCAAATAAAAAACTATCGGTACCTGACAGAAAGCTAAAAATTTGGACAAATTTAAAACAAACTAAAACAACCTGGAAATCCCAGTAAAAGTTCGACTTTCAAAAAAAAAAGCATTACTGGTACGTAATAGAAAGCCAAAATTTTGGGAAAAATAGAGATCAAACCTGAAACAACCTGAAAAACACATCCAAAATGAATTAAAAATTTAAATCAAAATTAAAACCTAGAAAACCCACCAAAAGTTCGATCGCGAAAAACACTATAAGCACGTGATAAATTTCGAAACAACCTGAAAAACACGAAAAATTTTCAAATCAAACCTATCCGTAACAAAAAGCTAGAAAAAAACAAACCAAGACAACCTGGAAAAGTTTCGACTTTCAGGAAAATACTAAAAATTTTGCAAATCGTGAAATAAACTGAAAAACGTGATAAAAATTTTTAGATCGAAACAACCTGAAAAACACGCCAAAAGTTCGATTTTCAAATAAAAAGCTATCGGTACCTGATAGAAAGCTAAAAATTTGGAAAAATTTAAACAAACCTAAAACAACCTGGAAAGTCCAGTAAAAGTTCGACTTTCAAAAAAAAGCACTACTGGTAAGTGATAGAAAGCTAAACATTTGGATAAATTTTGATCAAATCTAAAATAAATTGAACAACCTGCCAAAAGTTCGTGTTAAAAAAAAACTTCCGATGACCAAAAACAATCAAACCAGAAAACCTGAAAAACACGCGAAAAGTTTGATTAAAAAAAAATCAAACCTAAAATCTGGAAAACTCACCAAAAGTTCGACTTTCAGGAAAAACACTAGAAGCACGTGATGGAAAGTTAAAAATTTAGATCGAAACCTCCTGCAAAACACGACCAAAGGTCTATTTCAAAAACAAAAAACAAGAACTATAGGTAGGTGATAGAAAACTTGAAACTCTTGAAAAACCATAGATGAAACCTAAAACAACTTAGAAAAACTGCCAAAGTTTGATTTCAACAAAGGGGTTGGGAAAAGGCTACCAAATGATTGAAAGGCCTTTAAAACAATCTGGAACAATTTTCGAAATTTCGAAAAACGGAAGCTAGTTTTTAGGTAGAAGGCCAAAACTATGGCAAAATATAGAACAAATGTAGAAAAACCGAAAACGACTTTCAAAATTTTGCGTTTCTCAATTATTTCATGAATTACACGTCCTAGAAAGCTAAAATTTTAGACAATGTTCAGAACAACTAGAATGATCTGGAACAATCTTTTAAATTTCGAGAGATAAAAGGGAGAAATGTGTCTTCGACAATTTCTAAATCCTATTTTGCAAAATTCTAAAACAATGTGAAGCAAACCCAGAAATTTTAAGCATAGACAAATGCGGGGACCAACTTCACTCAGATAAGGCGATGTGTTTTTTTTCATTTCCTAATAGCAAATCTTCTAAAAATTAATCTAAATTCTTCAATGACTTTTCAGTTTCTCCGACTTTCTCACACAATCGTTAGCTAATTTCACACAATTCAAAAAGTTTCATTTCCTAATTCATCAGTTCTATTGTCTTAAGTCTCCCATGGGCATTTCAGCATTCTGTTCTCACGTACGGTTCCAGTAGCAAAGTATCCTTGGCCTTTTAAATGAACTAATAGCTTGTTTTAGCTCGTAAAAAAGTTATCAAAGTATACCTTATGATTCGACTTATTTTCTAATACGTTTAATAGATTGATGACCACTGATTCACCTAAACCAAATACTCTTTTGGCATTTTCACCAGTTTTTCCAGCATAAGGTATAAATTGATATAAATACCCATCGCTAGATGCCAGGCACCGCATTTTGAAGCAGAAACGCACCGGCTTCCCTTTCAAAAACATTTTGGCTGAATGACGGCCGAAGTAGGGTACCATTTGCTCATCAATTGATAAGTGATGTCTAAAAACACCATACTTCAAGAAATTGCTGTTCAAGAGATTGACCAGTGGTCTTACTTTCGCAAATTTGTCTGCGTTGTCTAAATGATTGTTATCTGCAAGATGAATGTTCTGCTTTATGTCGAGAAACCTGTTTCGAGACATCGCATTTTTCACAAATTGAACACCTTTATCATCATCAGATGACCAGTAAAGTTTTAGTTGTGGAAGAGTGTGATATCCACTCAAAATCAATATCCCCAAACAAATTTCTAGATCATTTTGATCGAAGGCGAACTGAGTACGGTTATTATCTCTCGCATATTTTATGAAGTTTGAAATAATAAGCTGGCCAACATTTTTATTAAACATTTCCATAAAAAAATCAAGCACAGACTTTCCATGTAGCGCCTCAACAATATTTCAGTACGAAAAAAAATTTTTTTTTGGTGTTGCGTTAACGCAACTATGGGAATAAATGGGTTAAGATACGAAAATAGCTCATTTTGATAACTATGTCATTAACATAGTTTTCCACGACTGCTGTATTTAAACAATGCGTGATATGCAGCGTCAGTTAATTTATAATAACAAAGTCATTAGTACCTATTATCTGCATAAACATTACTAACGAGTTCACCAATATGATGTTTTTCATCGTGACACTAAAAATTATATACTGCATGTAATATTAGTAAGATATCGGATCAAGGTAAGTTTGTACAATTTAAGACGTGTTTGCTGTATACAGAATGATCAAAAAGTAAAGAACGAAAAAAAGGCGTTGTGACATGCGTAAGTTGTCATATGTCAAACTTTTCAACTCGATTGCTTACCAACACTATCGAAAGGAGATGGATCTGTTTCTTGTTATCCCGAAAATATAAAGCTGTACACGCATATACAGGGTATTTCAGATGACAGTTTCGTTTGTAAATTAATTAAGTATTGAAAAAGGACTCTCAGTTGATAAGACAGGATGATCAGAAAAATTTTAAAAGACGTTCTACATGTTTGAATTTTGATACCAGCAAGCCATCCGTAAAATGACGTCCTAAAAACGTCAATATTTGGTCATTACGTGACTTTGGACTGTTTTCGTCATGAAATTATCATTTATCAACGTCATACAGTGTCCATCTCATTTTATCTGGGTAATGAGCGGGTAAGAATGCTACCAAATATTTCAATAAAGAAACAAGAGGAACGTGATTATTACGAATTTGTCACTCTAGAAAAAAATATATTTCAACGCAAACAAAGGAATAATACCGAACGCTCTACAAAAATAATAATAAAAAAAAACATAAAAGAATCTAGACGGCTAAGAACGACCAAAAAAGCTTTTATCCAAAAGTGACATTAATGACAACGCTCTTAATATCACTACATTCACCCACATCATAACAAAGTCTGGAAACTTTATAAAAAGAACTTGTCAAATGGACCTGCCAGCTCTCGTCTTTTTTCTTTCAATAAAAACCTCTCCTTCACGCTTTATAACACGACCGCCACACACGCAGAAAATTACGACAAAAAACCTGTTGCAACCTCGTGTATTGATTAAAATTTTAACGTCTCAATTTAGAATTCGAAAAATAGACCTCTCGCTGATGAAATTTTTGAAAATAAAATCCGATTAAAACAGCGATAAAGATTTAATTTTATTGCGTGAATACTCACCTCGTGTTGTAGAATATTCCACGATTGTTGGACCTCGGTTTGATTTTGATAATAAGCGTGCATGGATTCGTTAAATCGGTTTTCCAACATTGATTTTACTTCGTTTCTTCTGATGTACCCGGCGATTCCAACCACGGCTTCCATTCCGAAGATTAGCAGGATTAAAACGGAAAACTACGCATACAGATTCAGTTTTTTTTCGTCAAAAACAAACTCGATTCATATATTTCGGAAGGGGATAACTTACCGTAATTACCATACAATGATTCTCCCTGACAGCCCCGCAACAACCGAAAAACGCCACGACAAAAACAATAACCCCGACTATAATGAAGAATATCGGGGCCGATTCAAACGTTGCATCCACGAATTGTGAATAATGATGGTAAGATTGATGAATTACAGCCCCAACTGATAAAATAGCAATACCCGATACCTAAAATTTACTAATCTAATCAACTTATTCTTATTTAAATGATACAATCTTACGGCAAATAATAAATTGAAACAGAATAGTAAATATTTAATACATGTCATCCCTCCAGACACCATTTTGCACTACCAGGGGCTTCTTTCTGTAAAAATCCCTTTCAACAGAGACACGCAATTTACGCGGATACGTTGGAAAAAATCGGTCACTACGAGTTAAGACGTGTCTCGCAGCAATTAAAGACAACCGTTTTAATAAAAACGCAGACGAACTAAACGCAGAAGCAGGCGATTGTACGGTTATTTTGTTTATTAAGCGCCGTGAGATATGTTATCGCGTCTAGGAAAACACTGGAAAATAAACTGAAAACGCACGAATCAACTCGAACGATGTTGAATACCTGCGCCCCACTCTTCGCTATTTTCTTTCCTTTCGTTCTTATTTTTGCTACCCCCTTAAATAATACGCTTGCGACGCCATCTAGTGATTTCTCACTCAATTCAAGAAGTAAACAAAGATCGCGGTAAGTTAATACGAATTATAAATAATAGTATTTATTACAAATTCTACAATAATATTTGTCAAATTGATGATATCTAGAGAAATATTTAATAAAACAGATATTATGTGCAAATATTAGAGAATAAATAATTTAAAAAATGTGTAATTTAGCGCCACCTATTAAAGCATGTGTGAATTAATGGATGTCAAATATAGCAGAAAAATTGATTTGGTACCTTTCTTGATTCTTTTTATTACATATTTGTTTGTTATTATTAGAAATTCATATACAATTCATTCAGTAGTGTAAGAAACACTTAAAACCTTATCTCAAATGTGTTGAATTTCAAATTAAATGCAATGTTTTTTCAAATATAAAAGAAATAATGCCCATAATAAAAAGCTGTCACTCAATGTTCAAATCTAAAAATAAGGTCATTTTTTACAATTAGAAACTATGATGTTTCATGATTTTGTGTAAAGATCGTAAATTACATGTGAAATGAGTTTATAAGTTATAAATAATGGTCATTATTGTTTATTACCTTCTATCGCCATTACATTGACGATGTCATCAATGAACACCGACATCATCAATTGGTCATTTGACGTCTGCAATCAATAAGTAAATTGGCGTCAATATGACCTGCGCTATTTGGTTGTATTGCATTTTTTCAAAAAGATTATTGATAGATTACTAAATTAACTATGCTATTAATGTTTGTTGATTATACCTTATTTCAAAAAGTGAGACAAAATTCTGAACAAACCCAAATGATAGTTGTTTCTTATATGTTGAAAGCAGGACAAAATCACAATGCAACGTTCTGTTATTTCTGTTTATTGTCAAACATTCTGACATTGTTTATACTAGTTTTTGGGTGTAGATTAGTTTACCTTACTTACCAGATAATGTCACATAAAATTTATTTTGGAAATTATATACTGCAATTTAGGCTGTGGGTCTGTTCAGAATGTTGTCTCTCTCTTTTTGAAATAATGTATATGATTTTGACTATATTTGAAGCCCATTTTAAGGTTATTTAAAGATCAGTCATCCATGATAGAACAATAGAAATAAAAATTCAAAGATTTCGGATATTTTTGTTATTCTGACGTTTTCATTTTCAAATATTGTAACGGAGAATGCACATTGAAAAATTAGCAATGAAGGTGATTTTGTACTCTACATATTATACGTGTTCGACCTAACTTCCGCTTTTTATTTTGTAAATTTAAAAAAAAATTATTTAAAGTTTGTCACTTTAAACTGAAATTTATTATATCTGTATACAATGCGTTCAGCGAGGAATGGAACAGCGTGATATCTCGGAAACGAATGAATATTTTCAAATTCTGAAAAGTTTGTTGGAAATGTTCGGAAACGACACATAACACGATTTTTTTTTTAATTAAATATTTCACTTTAGATGGCGCTACCTAATACCGCAAACCATTGGACCCGTCTATTGAAGAATGAAACTAATCCATTGGACTGCTTTTTTGAAATAATGTATATGATTTTTGACAATAAATGGCGGCATTTATAGTTATTTTATCGTAATTTCTAGTGATTAGATCTGAACAATAGAAGTCAGTTGTAATTTAAAGTAGTGTAATTTTTGTAATCTATCAATCGATTTCATTTAAAAATATACGCATACAATATAATAATACAATCATTGTAAAAAAAAGTATTTAATTATTATCGAAGTTGTTTTTGTACTCAAACAATAAAATTTATACCTGTTTCGGTTCTATAATAATAAAATTTTATTTTGATATTAAAAAACATAAACGTATTTCTTAAGTTTGTACTCATAAACGAAACTGAAATTTATTTTGCCCGAAAATGACAGATCAGCTAGTGGAACAGATTTCTTTTTTAAAGAATGAATATTTTTTCTGATTCGTTTGTTTTTGAAATCCGCAACAAAATAAAGATAACACGTATTTTCTGGAAATTAAATGTGTTTCAATTTTAAAATGCTGATCGTACAAAAAAAAAGTAAGGTATTCCATAAAAAAAAATAAAGATAGATGGCGCCACCTAACGGTGACATATTTGATTTAAAAAGATTATAACGAAATACTTGTCGTTTCCCATTTATAACAAACTTTTCAGAATTTAAAAATATTGTCTTGTTTTTTCCTTTGTTTATTATTTCATTTTCAAATTACTTGTATATTTGTTTAATGACAAAAAAATGCCTGTTATAGGCACTCACGGTATAATTGTTCGAATCACCCTGCAATCGAATGTAATGAAAATAGTTCAAGCATTAAAAACAGAGCATGTGGTTTCGAACTTTCTGGTCTCGTCAGTTCCCTTCTGAATGCTAGACCTAATTTCGTCGCAGTTCACTAATTAACCTTGCGATAATAAACTAATTCCAACCTCATTTCCTCTGGTGAACAAACAACCCGGGTTGGTGCAGCAGGTTGGAGGTGTACTGACGAGACCAGAGAGGTCGAAATCATGTCGTCTGCTTCTAATGCTCGATTTATTTTCATTGCATTCGATTGGGGGATGATTCCAACCATATCATGAGCGCCTATCACAGGCATTTTTAGGTTTTTATATTGTACCATTTTTCGATGTTTAAGTAATATTTGACTAAAATTTTTAAAAATTATTCGATTTCGAATTTAGCAAACGGTACGAGGACTGCTTCGGAGGGTGCTCCATCCTGTTGCCTCCTTAAAGCGTGAGTCATCCAATTCATTTTGAAGGTACCAAGCAGTGTGGACCTAGAAGTCTGTTCCCAAACATTGATTCGGAGACTAACTGTGTTATAATAATGATGACGTGGGATGTGACCTTGACAGTAAATGGAATTCTTGCAGCTATAAAATTATATGCTAGAATGAGAATTGTGGCAGTCCGGGAACTGTTGATACGGTCCTAAAACAAAATCTTGAAAACGTTGGGAGAAATAAAAGACAAATTTATTACGTACTAAAACTTTATTGTTACATTAATAACTAAAAACCATATTATACTAGAAGAATAGTCCGTATTCTCATATTGTAATTTTTAATTTAGTAAAAAAATTATATTTTACAGAAGCAGTATTTTTTTTATTTAGTTATTAAACCAACCGCTTTAATTCTGTCTATTTTTTCCTCAATTTCTTCCGTCGATTTTAACCGTCAAAAGTAAAAAATAAAAATAACCAACGCACGTCGATTTTACAAAAATTTCAGCGAAAAAATCAAAACTAAAGCAGTTGATGTGTTGTAGTTCTGCACATAAGCAATCTACGCATATTTTTGACCATATAATTGCACACGTCGCAGGAATCTATCCAATAGAATTAAAATAAGAATTAAAACGAATTAAAAAAAAAACAAGAAACTGTTTTCCCGATGGTAGATTCGAAATAGAGAGAACGAGGAGATACAACGTCAAATTTTTGATATGGATCTAGGTATTTAATTAGATATTTTTTGGTTTCGTCTGTGTAATTATTGTAATTTTGTTTTCACGTTAATCCTGCTTAAGTAAATTCAGTATCATTTTTTTGTTTTCCTTTTATTTTCACTTCATTTTAGTTATTGTCTATAAATACGAAATTATTTATACATAACCCAGGAACTTATATATTTATTTTTCTATCACACTCATAAACAGCTTTACTAAGAATATAAGAATTATAATGATTATAATCGTGCTCAAATGTTCATATACGAGGGTTAATATTAAAAGTAAAGTGGTAATAGATTCGTGTGATAAATGCAAGATTCCCGTGTTTATAAATTTCCATGTAAATTAAAAATAATTAGAACTTAACTTATAGAGCGGCCTTTGTACATGAATAGCACGATTATTTTCAACGATACAACACCAATTTTTTTTTATTTTATTCCATTTATTAAATATTATACCGTTTTCATACGCAAAATATTTCACGACAATTCCTTAGGGTTATAGGGTATGAAAATTATAAAGATGACTTTACATTACCTTTAATTACACGCAATATTAAAACTGTATTTTTGTCAAGAAATTTCTGCCGGAATAAATAAAATTAATCGCCACACCCAGGTATTTAATCGCGTTAATTATTCTTGATAAAACTTAACATTTCTAAAGCTGTGATTTGATAAATAAAATTGCAATTAATATTTTATGCAATACCTTTCGATATTAATCGTTATCATCGCATTTTTTTAAAATACGTTAATCATTATCACGTTAACCTTACTATAAGAACATTGACACATGTCAAAGTCAACAATCCTCCTATAAAACATAACCTAAAAACTGACAGCTGTCAAATCATATGATAACGCGCAGCCATCTTGGAATTACATCCTTCGATATTTATACGACCAATTAAGTATTGCGTGTGGATTAAACGTAACGAAAGATACAACCATAAAAATTTTTATAATACAAAAAAATGTATTCATCATTCGAACGTACGTTTTTTTAAAAAATATATATAAAAAGAAAAGAAAATGTTTGCATTTATACACGTAATACGAATAAATTATACAATTGTGTTCACCAGTCTTAAAAGTATCTATAAAATATCCGCAATCTGAGACAATACGACAAATTAATAATGACATTCAACGGATTTGACAAATTCGAGGGATTATTACAATATATTTATATATTGTTTAATGTGTTTTTTATCTTGTTTGTATGTATTTAGGTAATTCCTATATATTACTGATCATCGTCCTATATGCATTTTTTTCTTTAATATAATATAATAATCATAAGTATCGCGATAATATTACTTCTTATAATAATAATAATATATAAAAAACAAACTCAATACGACAGAAAATCACAAATATGTTTTTTTTTTTTCATCCACGGTCAATTTTTTTTTATTTAATTTTTCCATTTTTTTTTTGTATGTTTGTTTGAATATTTCATTTTTTTTTGTAATAGCATACTGTTATTATATCAATAGACAGAACTACGTATGAAATTAAATCAATAAGGAGTATATTTATACAAGAAATTTACCTTATAATCTACTTAATACACTTTTTTTTTAAACAAATTATATATACTGATGGAACACTAAGGAGACAGAAGTGAAGTTGTTTATGTTTTTCATTTGTATTGTTTGTTGTATGTATGTTTGTTTTAATAGTTGTTTTTTTGTTGTTTCATGAATGAAATGTTGAGATGAAAGGACCAAATTTTGCCAGAATATGGCGAAGGGAGACAACACTGACAGCGTACGCGACGTCGAACGGTTATCCAATCACGTGGCATAACGCTTGGTCCATAACCGGGCGATGCGGTCGTGTTCTTCTCGATTCTGCAGGTATTGAGTAGCTATGCTGCCAACCAATGGATCCGCTATAATAGAAGAACACATTGACCATGTTATTATAATAATATAGGTGTACGATTTATCAGATTATGTAGTTTCGCTCTATCCGACCTCGTCAGCGTTCCTCCAAACACAACACCTATCACATCATTTCTCGCTAATATATTAACTACCATCACCGAGACCCGTCTTGTTTCTTCTTTAGCACCAGTGGTACTATTTCTGATCTCGCACAATACAGGAAGTGATGAGATACGTCTTGGAGTTGGAGTGACGCTGATGACTCAGGAAAGACCGAAACTACATATATCGTTTATTCTTATTGCTCTTTTTAGTATGGTGATTCCTGCACATATACCACGAGCACCTAGTGCATACGCGTTCTGGATTTTCTTTGTGGCACTGCAATATTGGTCTAATTTTAGTAATATTGCCTTTTTCGCGATTCCATCTTTAATGACAAAAGATATTTAAAAAAATGTACAAAATTTTAGTCCAGAAAGAATTTAAAAATTCGGTTTGAAGAGAGGGGTGGGGGAGGCTGAAAACATGCACGCTTTTGTACTCACACCCCATATGTTTAGTCATACAGTCTAAAAACGTGGCAAATCAACGGTATCCCGCTAGTACTATAGATAAGACAAAAGGAAGCTTCATAGCATCGCTCAAGAAGGACACAACGACCGTCGCAACGGTGTCGTTCATTCCCCCTAATTTGTAAGAAGGTATTCAAATGTGCTTTGTATACGACTACAAAATTTTACAGAACCTCTTTTTGAAAATAACCCATCAAAGAAAAATTTAACAGCAGCTGATGTCTTAGATAATGACTGCATATTGATCAATTAAATAGATACAGACCGGGTCTCGCAATAACGACGTCCTATATTCGACAGTTTGAGTTTTACAAAGATTTGACTCACCAACATCTTTGAGTGCGTTCGAAATGACGCTGGATAGAGCGACTAGAGCACGAACAGAGTTTATGACGTCACGCACAGAGTACAAGAGGTAGCTCGAACGCAAAGGTGTCTACGAGAAAGTAAAAAATAACTTGCTTCGACGATTCTTATTAATAGTAACGTTTCTTTGGCCTTCCAACGTCCACAGTGTAAAAAACAACTCTTGATATACTTACCCTTTTATTTTTAAACAAACAGACTATTATTTCTATTTACTTCAGCTAATTGCATTTTGTTCAAGAACATTAGACAAGGAAATATCAGACACAGATGACACACGTACAGTTTTATCTGAACAAAAACAAAATAGCGCATGCAGAGCTACGAGCACCACTTTCGAATTCGGAGTAGACAATGAGTAAACTCGATGTTTCAACAAAAACGAAAGAACGCTTACTGCGATTACCTAATCGAAAGCAAAAGTGTGCTCTGTGCACCTATTTGGACGCACCCTTTATGTCGTTGAAACAGCAATTGAGCTGAGGAAATAGCTTGAATGCGTAAAAAGGCAACAATAAGCAGCAAGGAATACTCAATAACCATTTAGCGAAAGATGTACAGTAGATGATGATGCAAAAAGGTATGAAGAATAAAGACTTGAGGAGCACGCACACCCCTATACATGAAATCCAATGAATAACCGCGCAATAAGTAAATTCAGCCAAAAATGTTCAGATAACCAAGCCGTAAATTTGAAAGACGTTGAAGTAGTCGACAATCTGTAGGGTGAAAAATTAGGTCTGATTGCCATCAAACGACAAGTAAGGGAGGATGATACTAAATTAGTCGAATATATTAAAGATATTAACTGACCGATTTTGTGCAGAGTTTACACTGACGTTTCTATTTTGCTGGTCCGAGTCAAATTAAATACACGATTAAATTGACATACCGATCATTCCTTTCCGAGTCGATTCAGTGCGCATGCTCCGTTCGTGTAACGACAAGCTTTCCATTCACTGCAAAGTGACAATTTTGATCTGTCCCGGGTTGGCAACAAAAAAGTCTCAGGATTATTTGAAACTATGATATACGAGGGATATTCGGAAACTAAGGTCCGAATCGTCGTAGCTAATCGAATGTCGCGCCAAAATTGAAACGCGCATGCGTACCAACTCTTCAAAATGTTTAAGACAATCGATAAGTCCGCCGACTTTGAAATACGGTCAATGATTCGGTTTTTGACAGCAAAGAACGTTTCAGATGCGTAAGTGGGTGAGAGCTTTCAAGGACGGACGGGAAAACGTTCATGATGAACCGCGTTCAGGTCGGCCATTAGTCATCACAGATGATTTGGTCAATACCGTGGATGAAAAGATTCGCGATGACCGGCAATTCGTGGATGAAAAGATTCGCGATGACCGGCAATTCACAATTTTAACTTTAGCATTGAAATTTCGCAATGTGTGCGCACATTGGGTTGCCAGGCTGTTTACTGAGGAACACAAACTGAAAACAATGGCTTGTGCTCTTGATTTTTTTGGATCGATATCATAAAGAAGGTGATCAATTTTTAGAGAATATTGTCACAGGGGACGAGACGTGGGTTTCTCACACAACCCCAGAATCTAAACGACACTCAATGGAATGACGTCACACAACATCACTAGTCCGAGTCAAGGCTAAGCAGACAATCTTAGAACGCAAGGTCATGGCAACCGTGTTTTGGGATAGACATGGAGTCTTGTTAATCCAGTTTATGCAGCAAGAGACAACAATAAATGCAGTCGCTTAGACGTGCAATACAGAATAACAGACGTGGTCTTCTCACGTTTGGAGTTTTGTTGCTGCATGACAATGCCGATGACAATCTGATGAGATCTTCTGGATGGGAACAGATTGACCATCCACGGTACAGTCCAGACTTGGGGCACCGAGTGATTTTCATTTATTCTGATACCTAAAAGAGTTTCTCGGCGGCAAAAGATTCGCCGCAGATGACGAGGTGAAAGAAGCAGTTCAAGACTGGTTATCCTCACAGGCGCATACAGAAGCTTGTAGAACGTTATGACAAATGTTTAAATAAATTTGGAAACTATGTAGAAAAATAGGGACACATGTAAGGAATTTAAAAAATAAAGTTTTTTGAAAAAATCTGTAATGTTATCCGTTTTATAAGTAAACGGACCTTATTTTCCGAATAACCCTCGTATTTACTTTCGTAATGTCAAAACCATACTGTCAACCCTTTTTAGTTGTCATTACTATTTTCGTTTTTTTTTTCTGTTTTATTGCCGCTTTTCTGTCTTTTTTTTTAGACAATATCTCCGGTTCATCTGTCACAAATAAAATGTAAATAGCAAAATTTAATCAGGAAAATAAACAAACTTGTTCGCCAATTACACAGTGTTGTCATATTAAAACCAATGTGGCCAACTCAACACTTCAAGATGATCAATATTCGGTTTAGTAACAGTGGATGAGCCTAGCAAAGAAGACTTATTAAAATGAATGCATGCATCTTCATTATTCTTATCTTTTCAGGCATTAATCTCAGACGCAACCCATGAAAAATTTTTAGCAGTTGTATTTTTCTATTAGAAAATATTGACCCTAAAATACAGACCATTTACTTATTGGAATTATGAAATTGAAAAAAATCTTTAACAACGACACATTTTACATTAAACGATGTTTTTAATACACAAAATTACAGAAATTGAACAGATAAACATTTACAGGAGTGTTTCAAAAACTTCCTACACATGGACAAAAACTTAATTGCAAAATAAACTGGTAAATGTCTGCATTGTTAAAGATTCTAATTTCAATTTTGTTTTACGAAGCACTGAAAAAAAAAAATTTCGTTCCCCATAAGAACAGATCTGTTCAAACATCATTACCAGAGGATCCTGAGAGAAGATTGCTTTCTTTTTTGCTATGTCAATAATTTCCGAAATATTATCTGGATCTAACAGAAGAAACCATCATTACTGGTCAAGAATTAACTCTTTACAAGCAAGCCCTAGAGGTCCTCAACTTCGTTTTAGTTTCTTTGTTTGATGTGACATCATTTCAAATTTTATTCTGATTAAAAACTCAAAAATGCGATGTTCAATTGTTTTTCCCTTTTCAGCATTGCAATCGGTAGGAAAGAAAAAGGTACTAGTTTGCTAATTTGATCGCCGACATAGCTTTAAAAATAAGACAGTTACCAATGATGTGTATTCAATTCAGATCACCCTGTATATTACGCTAACTTGCTGACATGTTTTGATACCAAATTTAAGAAAAATCAGCCGCATTTGGAAATTAATTTGTTAAACAAGGATAGGTACATTTAAAGCGAACGTTGACCAGTACTTTTTTTTTTACTATAAAACACACTCGATATACCAATTGATCGATAATTATTCACACAAAAAGTGTTTTTAAATGCAAATAATAATAAAAAATTTAAAAAAACCATACCTGGATTACAATCTGTTAATAAAGAACAGATGGAGAGGAGGACTTTCGAGATAGTCAAAGCTGGAGACCAATTATCCTTAAGTATATCGAGACAGATGACACCCTGGCTGTTGATGTTGCAGTGATAGATTCTGGTACGGAAAGTGACTTTCGGCGGCTTGAACGGATACTCGGGTGAGAAATGAATATCGAGGAAGAACACACCACCCTCGAAACGGAACCCGGTGGGCCTAATATCGTGGACACCCATTCGTAGAAATTTTCACCTTTCGGACCTGCACTACAATTCGGCGGAGGATCCAAGGTGATTTCTGCTAACTCTTTCTGTATACGCTTGGCGGACGTGCCCAACGCCTTCGACATCTTTGGATTCGGTTTCGATTCCTTTGATTCGGGTTTCTGATCTCCGACAGCTGTCTGGGTACCTCTGCCTCTTCCTGATCCACTTGAACCGGCTGTTGACATTTTACCTTTAAGAATATAATACAATCACTACATTTTATATGTAAGTAATTATTAAAATTCGATAAAATCTTACGACAATATATAAAATGCATTAATCTTATTAATACCTAATTAATGTGATGATAATTTAATCTTAACATTAAAATTATTAGAATAAACCGAACACCATTCAATTAAAACGAAAATATTACAACAATAACAGTTTAGAACAATAACAAACCAAATAATTCATAACAGTGATAGGGAGACCATATTTTTTGTATATTTAACACAAAACTTGTCACCTTCTATATTTTGCGTTGTATAGAGTTCTACGGACAGGCAGATTATCGCCAGGTAACAGAATATTAAGATTTCGAAGCTGTATGCACTATTACAATACTATAAATCGTTTAGAAGGTGTATGGAATGTGACCCTAGGCCTAGTAGTCAAAATCAAAATTGATTCCTGACAACCATGTCGGCCATTTTGTGCCTTACACGTAACAGAAGAGTAAATACGTAAAAAATTCATCTAAAATGCCCCTTTTCACTACATACAGACATCAATAACAATCTTAATCAAAGATATTCATCATCTAAATGCATTTATTAGATGCTTAGTATTGTATATGAGATGGTTGTTTTTTTTTCTTTTACTGTATAGGAAGTACAAAGAAATGCAAGTCGTCAGATGCGTTAGAATATTTTTGATATGTTAAATAGTAGAATAGCGTAAAAGGCATTACTTACTGTTTGTTTTGCACTATTTTGAAGCTCAAAACAATACACACTCCCTTTTCACAACTTTCGGCTCATGGCGTAGTCAGACAGATGAAAGCAGGGATATACAACACACAAAAACAAAAACTAGTTTATTTACACATAGGATTTTATTAATTAAAACTTATAAAACAGAATTAGATTTATATTTAACCCGATGTTTTACATAAAATTATACATATAAAATATGTAAAAAATGAATTATATTCGTTATTAAACCTAATTTTTAGACAAAGCTTGTCAGATTTAAATTTAGCGCCACCTACAATAAATAATCAGTACTAGGGAAATTTTATTTTATATCCAAGTCAAATTAATCATAATTATAACCTCAATTATTTTGTTTATTTACTAAAAATAGGAATTAATTATTTTAATCAGCAAATATGGGAAAACGGCAACATCAAAAAGATAAATTGTAAGTTTAATTAAATTCCACATATATTAATTATATAATAAAATATTATTCTAGATATTTAACATATACTGAATGGACTACCCTTTATGGTGGTAAAGTGTCAGGAGAAAGACCTACAGAGGAGGAAAACGCCTTTAAACGATTACCTTTCGATCATTGCTGCGTCTCTTTACAGCCATGGGAACACCCATATTGCGATCTAGATGGAAATATATTCGATTTACAAGCTCTAATTCCGTTCTTGAAAAAATTTAAGACGAATCCAGTTACCGGCAAGCCTTTGGACATGAAATCATTAATTAAATTGAATTTTCATCGAAATGCTGAGAAGGAAATACATTGTCCGGTTCTTTTCAAAAATCTCACTAAACATTCGCACATCGCAGCTATCGCCACTACCGGAAACGTATACAGTATGGAAGCAATCGAGCAGTTGAATATCAAGAATAAAAATTGGAAAGATTTGATTAACGATGCACCATTCGAAAGGAAAGACGTGATTGTGTTGCAAGATCCGAATAGTTTAGCGAAATTTAATATAACGACGTTTCACCATGTTAAAAATAATTTACGTGTTGAGACTGAAGGTGCCCATTTAAAATATTTAATATATTTAAAATTTTAATAAAAACGCTGGTATTTTTAGAGGAATTGGCTGACAAATCGGATCCGACAGCTCGTTTAAAAAGTATAAATCCGGAAACGAAATATACTCTCGAAGAGCTCAATAGGGATTATAAGGAACCTACGATTGAAATTAACAAGAAGAAATCTACAGAAAAAGCTGATAAATTTAATGCGGCTCATTA
Organism: Holotrichia oblita; assembly: GCA_023690525.1. NCBI lineage: Eukaryota > Metazoa > Arthropoda > Insecta > Coleoptera > Scarabaeidae > Holotrichia > Holotrichia oblita. The sequence continues at coordinate 15,706,173 of CM043019.1, read as the reverse complement.
TTCTACCGGAACAGTAGCTGCGAGTTTTACATCGACAGTCATGGAGACTCAATTAATACATGAACCTGCGATTATTCATGAAGATCTTGTCCGATATGAAAGGGTTAAAAAAAAAGGTGATTTACACAAAATTCTCTACAATTTTATTCAGATTTTTTTTAAATTTTAGGATACGTCAGATTAATAACAAATTTCGGTCCATTAAACTTGGAATTGTATTGCGATGTTGTTCCTAAGACTTGCGAAAATTTCATCAAACATGCTGCAAATGGATACTACAATGGTACTAAATTTCATAGATCGATACGTAATTTTATGGTAAGTTTTATCTAAATCGTAAAGATAACGTTTATACTTTCGTTTTATCTAGATTCAAGGTGGAGATCCTACAAATACAGGTAGGGGTGGAAAATCGATTTGGGGGAAAAAATTCGAAGATGAATTCAAGCAGAATCTTTCACATACTGGTAGAGGTGTATTATCGATGGCAAATTCAGGTCCCAATACAAATAATTCACAATTGTGTGTATATATTTTTTTTATACAATAATCCTCATTTATCTCCGTTCTTACTTTATTTTAGTTTCATCACCTACAGATCGTGTAAACATCTAGATAACAAACATACGATATTTGGAAAAGTCGTAGGAGGTATGGAAACATTGAGCGAAATGGAAAAAATTGAAGTCGATAACAAAGACAGGCCAATTGAAGATATAATATTAATAAGAGCTCAAGTATTTGTAGACCCATTTGAAGAAGCCGATGAACAAGTATAAAACTATTGGTTTTATTCTTTTCATTAATTTTAATCGATTTTATTTTGATATTTCAGCTGAATAAAGAAAGACAGGAAGAATTGGTTAAACAGAAAGAAGAAGAAATGGCAAAAAGAGCTAAAATGAAAGCACAAAAATCTTTAACAGTTTACAAGAGTGGTATTGGAAAATATATTAACCCTAACATCAATAAAAGGTTGATTTATTGCGAATACTATTGCTATTAATAATGTTTATTATTTCCATTTTTTTTTAGTAACAAAAACAATCCTGATGACAATGAACCTGAAAATAAGAAGAAGAAAGTTTCTGCTTATAATTTTAATTTTAGTAATTGGTAATTTATGTTAAGTGTACTATTTTGTATATATCTTTTAATAAATATAATATATTGTTTACCTAAACAAGAAAAAACACTTTTATTATAGTTTTTCCCGTATGATTACCTACATTGCAAATTTTATTAGTGGTAAATGACAGTTGTAGGAACATACACAAAATCCCTGAAAATTACTAAACTTATCTTTCTCTTCAGCAGAAAATGTCAAACATTTTAGACCTGTTGGACGCACTGATAATTTTATCAAAAAACGAAATAACTGACATCAGCAAATTGAATTTCAGAAACGTAAGAACTTATAGGCGCGAAATTTGAAATCATGTAATTTTTGCTTACCAAAAACATATCAATAATATCATATTCGATGTAAAAGTATAATATTAGAAACAACTATGGTTTTTATATTGACAGCTGTCATAAATATGTTGACAGTAACAACTATCGGATGTGTAAAAAATAAAATTTGACAGCTGTCTTAAATTGATGTTTACGAAGGGATGTGTTGCCAGAGACGTCAAATTGACGTTCCTGGCTAAACGTCTATATGTTGTTTTCAATTACCTACGTATAAGGTCATTATTAAAAATTATAAAATAATTGATAGGTACCTACAAGAAAATTACAGTAGTAATCACGTTACTATCAAGGTAGTGACACAAAAAATCGAGCAATTTTAAAAAAATTTTATAATTAAACTTAATTTACATGGAAACTCAATTTTAAGATGTTTATCTCCTACTTTTTTTACTTTTTTTAAAAAAATCTAAATATGTGTCAATACCTCAACAATAACGTGATTGTTGCTAAAAATGACATTATTTGGAGGTATCGAAACGTTATTTCTACGTCAAATATTGAAGTTATTTGTTATATTAATGACTTTACGTGTCTTGATATCATTGATAGGCATGCACTCAATCATACCATACCCACTCCGCATATTTTATGATTTTTTTTTATTTTAGAAAGATTCAGTACGTAAAAAAACTTTCAAATTATAAAAGGACTAAAAGTACAAAATACTTACTGACAGCTGTCAAACTATAATGACAGTTATTGGTTTAATCGGTGTAGGAGTCGTAATTATTTATGAATGCTGTCAAGTATTGCTATTTTTTTTTTACAGGTTTGACAGTTGGACTGTCAAGATATTTCTGACGTTTCACGGAGACGCCAAAAAGTCGTTGAAAAATAAACGTTTCTATATCGTAATTTTTTAACATGCATAATAATAATAAATCGATTCTCCAGAATGCTTTAGAAACAATTTTATTGAACGTATTATTCTTTTATAGATTAAAAGAGAGATCTTAATGAAATTTCTATAAATAAATACTCCAACGTAAACATGCACTCATTGTAAATAGAGTATCTCGGTCCCATTACTCAGT